>JAAEAF010014612.1:0-75540 GCA_011037195.1 Triatoma infestans | reverse complement strand
CACGAATACCGGATTCAATCATAAGATGTTTATCATAATCGGTCAATAGTTCCAATTTTACTTGTGTATATTTCAAACAGGCGTCAAATACCAACCCAGGCGTTGTGAATTACCAACTTGGAACAATGCTGTAAATAGATTCACACACATTTCTAAACTGTTCAACTATGTCACTTAAAAGTATTATGTCTGTTGTTAAATACAATTCTGTGTAATCTCTAAGTGTTTGTATATTGAAAGCGGTCCAGACTTGTTGAGCATGTAAATAATCATTATCGGATAAGTGCTCATCGGTTAAATCATTAAAAAAATATTGTTTAGCTGGTAAAGAGCGTTCATCTAATTTTTCCATACTTGTCATATAGGCGTATGGGTAAATACCCTTTCTAAGTAGTAATTTTCGTTCATCATAATTTGGAAATTGTTGTTCCTTTTGTGGGTATTCAGTCAAGTTATTTATTAGTCGTTCTAAACTGTCTGGTAAAAACCTATAAGAATTTAAAAATCTAAGCCATAGCGTACAATCGCTAAACTTTTTCGAAAAACTTATATATTTCTCAGTTGAATTCGGTATTACCCATATGTCGCCTGGATCCTGTCCCAAAGATAATATAATAGGATGAGCATCATACCCGCTAACATTATGCATGTAGACCGGTATGAAATTGGGTAATTGAAAATTTAAATTACAATCAATATGTGCAGCACACTGAAATTCCCTTGTAAGATGATCATGATGATGAACTTTTTTGTCTAAATGGTTAAACGGTTGGTCACAAATACCACAATGAGTGGCATTGTCAAAGTCATGTTGTTGTTGTGGTGATAGATCTGTCATTGGAATAATCTCCTTATATAAGGTTTCCACGTCTTTAACAATGGAATGTAAATACTGCATAAATTGTTCGAGCGCATCGTCCCCAGTGTAAATGAAAATGTCTTTTTGATAATTTGATAGCGAAGAGACAACTTTAGCCCCAACACTGCAAATTTCATGCTTGTGTGTTTGTCTAGACCATGATGTTGATGGACTACCGGGTGCATTGTGTATGGATAAAAGTATAGATTCAAAATCCGCATAGACAACTATTGGTACGTGTTGTTTATGTTGAAAGTTTGTAAACTAAATATGTGTTGTCTGAAGGCATTTGAATGCGACAAGGTTTTTGTTTATTGCAAAATAATTGATGGGTCGTTAATCGTTCCTCGGCTGTTTTCCCATCTACCAATGCATAGTCGCGATCAAATGTTTTAAAACATCGTTTACATATAACAGCGCTGCTATGCTTTTTCCTAAGTTGTGAAGAAACAAGTCTGGATAAATTTTTTATTAAACAATAATGAGAAGTATTTCCGTTTCTTAAATATAACAAATCAAAATGTTCTACAGACTTTTCATTTGAACTTATCATTACAGGATAAACCTGATTTTCCTCGGTTAAAGAATAAACATTTATCGAAACATTATTATGTTTTTCAAATTTACGTATATCTTTCAACGGTGTGGGAAAGGAAATATTGTCGAAATTGTAAGGATGATTCAATTTTTTATGCAACGATAATGAACGCGGCTTCTTTAACTGACGGCTTAAGATGGCATATTTAAAGCAAAAATCATCAGTATTACAAATGTTAATGATTGCCCGTTTATCGGCTATTTCCTTTGGTAAAGCGATGTAACCTCTTCCACCTAAAGGTTGATATTTAGTTATTCTAATGACAATGCTATCAATAGAATCCAGTTTCCAGTTTGATCCGCTAGTTTCAAATTCTTCAATCTCGCTCACAAGTTTTGCAAAACTCTTCGGAGGTAGTGAATTAAATTGCAACTAGCGTCAATAACTTCTATGGAAGTTTTAAAATTGGCATCGGTAAACTGTTCAAGATCAGAATTCCTATACCGACTGTAAACACATTCCAATAGAATGGATGATTTGAAAACTAGTAACTCTTCTTTAGCTTTTCTCAACAACTGTAGAAGTATGTTGTGTTTCTCTTGTAGAAATAGCAACGAGTCTTTTATATTGTCAACATTTTTTATACAAATATTTTGGGCTGATTTATTTAATGCCGTAACTACTATGCCATCTTGTAGAGGAACCGATAACATACGATATTTCTTTTTATTCAACACTTTCTTGTCATTGTCTGTCATAATGTGTGAAGAAGAATGAGGTGTGTTTTGGCAAGTATGTTTTAGAAAGACTTTTTGTTTTGTCAAAACTATGTTGCAATCCTCGCATTTAATATAAACGAGGAGATGTGTATTAAGAATTTCACCAATGTGCGGAATATAATGCCACAAGAAGGACATGTTTTTTGTAAGCATGTTAAAGCATGCCTCCTTAAATTATATGGTTTGGAAAAACTCTTTCCACACTTATCACAAGATAGAGATGACATAATGTAAAAACTTACACAGAAAAAATTTAATCTTGGTCCGTTTGTGTTGGCTGTTAGCCTTCTTGCTTCTGGAAGGACCCCCTTGTTTATGTGATGTGGTAAATTCTATATTGTTATAGTTGCCACTGGCTCCTTTATATATTAAAGCAAGACCACCATCTTAAAATAAAAACTAAAATATATTACATGCTAAGGGGGAAAATAGAAAAAATTATGTGTTTTTCTACATACCTTCATAGACACGAATATCATCATCGCTCAACGCTTCTACAAATCTTTTAGGAAGGAACACTCTTATTAGAATTTCTTGGTCATGGAGCACTGTTGTCAGACCAGGGCCAAACTTTGTATGTTCCACCTTCTTAAACGCTGCAATTGGATATGATTTGTTTTCTTCCAAATCGCCAATACGTTTATAAATAATGGATGGTGATCGTTCCAACAGCTTCTTCAAAATATTTGTAGACATTATTTTAGCTGAAATGTAGTTATAAATTTCTTCATACTTATAGTTTTTACGTGTAAAAACAAAAAAATCCATCATTCTATGCACCTGCCCATGTAAAAACAAAAAAAAATCCATCATCCTATGCACCTGCCTGATTGTACCGCATCCAGCGACCGCAAAGCGGATTCGTCAATATTTATATCCTACTTGTGCAGCGTTTTATCGAGGCTTATTGGAACTTTGCTGAGCGCTCTAGCTTACACGTTCGTCAAAATACCCACTTCTGGATAGCGAACTAGTCGGTTCCCCTGAGCTCCGAAGAGAATCAGAGGGTCTCCTCCTAGCCACTTACACATAGACATGGTGCGAGGACTTAATTGGATTTGAGAAGAATAGCTAACTAGTCGGTTCCTCTGAGCTCCGAAGAGAATCAGAGGGTCTCCTCCTAGAGATAGGACTTAATTGGATTTGAAAAAATAGAAATTAAACTTACCCTGAGTGTTGTGAAGATGAACAAAGCTGGAGTTGTAATGTACATTACTCCACTATTTATACTGTTTAAATGAGGTCCCCACCACTTAAACAAAACACCCACTTGTTAGAAATACAACGATGAGCAATAAGTAGAGTGAATCATATACTGCCGCGATAAGGTGTGTTTCTATATAAAAAACACCGCCTTTGGCTGATAAAAAAGAATTAGTGATTTATAATAA
Source organism: Triatoma infestans (assembly GCA_011037195.1). Taxonomy (NCBI): domain Eukaryota; kingdom Metazoa; phylum Arthropoda; class Insecta; order Hemiptera; family Reduviidae; genus Triatoma; species Triatoma infestans. The sequence continues at coordinate 71,973 of JAAEAF010014612.1, read as the reverse complement.
TTTTCTGTTAATTTATTTTAATTTAAAAATCAAGATAAAGATGAGTAATAGTCATATACTGGCGCGATAAAGACTTACTGCCTGTATACTGCCTTTGTCGGCTTGATAAAAAGAAAGTAGAGTTGTGATAAGAATATCCGGTGTGTGTATATAAAATTATAAACAGATAACAAAAACCAACTCATTTTAGGATGAATCATAATTTATTAGATCTTATAAAATAATACTTTAATATAGTAAAAAACAATTTTAATTTATATATTTCTTTATATTTATTTACATTACTTTCTAGCTATTTTAATAACACATTTCTTATACATTTTACTAATATCTACGTAAAACAATTATAATTTATACATTTCTCATAATTTATTATATCTTATAGAAATAACACATTATGATAAAATAATATTTTAATATAGCAAAAAACAATTATAATTTATACATTTCTTTATATTAATATACATTACTTTCTAGCTATTTTAAATACATTTTACTAATATCTACGTACTAAACCATTCAATGGTGTATATTCCATAAGCGATCATGAATTTTAAACAAAAAGCATTTGTTTTTTGTGGAAATGGTCTATTAGTTTCAATGTGTATGTGAATGTCAACTACAGATTTATTTAACCTATCAGGCTGTCTTGCACAATTAATTACCACAAAGGGTGTTTGAGCAAATCCTTTTCTGTCAAATAACGACCCGATTCTTGTCATTCCAAAGTATTCTTGACGAAATCTAACATATTCTTCAAATATTGGTGAAATTTTACCCTCTTCAAAATTTAACTGAAAATCATTGTAGGGATACTTGTAATCGTTCAAATAAAGTTTAACGTTTCGTAGATCAGCAGGATCGAAAATAGATTTGTTCTGTGCCATATTATCTTTTCTATCGGCTTGAAAGGCTAAAATCACATATCTTGGTTTGTTTAATTGATTTGATGTTTTCACATGCCTAGTGATTTTATTAGTTGTAGGTAAATTCGGATATTCATGTCATTCTAAGGATCTAAAAGCTAGCGGTATCGGCTTACCACTCTCGATAATCTTATAAATATGTAGTTTCGCCTGGTCTGATGGCTTAATATGTGGAATATTCCAAACAACTTTCTCCAATGTAATAGTACAATCCTTAGCCGTTTGTGCATCACCAACAAGGGCATCCAAATCACTTCTAGATCTTTTTAATATTAATTCTTGTTTCACATTTACCAATATTTTCTTATAATCTTCAAAGAAATTTAATAGATATCTAAGTGGTAGACAAACGTTGAAACGCTGGTCTGCATTAACTATAGTTGATGTGTTAGCCTCATTTGGGTCAACAATTCCAGCATTTTCCAAAGCTCTAATTTGAGAGGGGAAAAAGCATGCATATATTTTCAATGTGCTAGCAATACCAACATTTCTAACACTATCAACTTCCACTGAATTAATTTCAAATCTAATTTCATCAAATAGAAATGCAAAAGCATTGTTTATTAGTTTGGCATAAGTAGCATTTTCAGCTGCGCCTTTCTCCAACTTGCCTTCGATGAACAGATAACTTTCACTTGGTAATGTGTACACATCAGTTTGGAACATGGTGATGCGAATTTCATCATTATTTGATAGGCCTGATGAGTTAAATGGCGTGTACGAATGATATTCATAGCTTTCAATATTGTCGTTGAAAGTAACCTCTTGATTAATGTTTAATATGTGATCCATATCTGTGCACTTTGTATCCTATCGATTTTAAAAACTTTACGTTGCTTATTGATAAAGGTCGTCGTTGTTGTTCACTTTCTGCTTTAGCACTGATGTTACTTTTTCCTTGTTTTGCTTTAAGTATACAATTATTGCCCAAAGAAGAAGAAGAAAAAAAAATGTTGTTAAAATCAATACCCATTATCCTTCCTTTATATGTAGACAAATTGTAATTCTTTCCTTTCTGAAGGATATCAAACGTCCGGCTTGATCTACCAATCTTACACTGATATTGTCGATATAATTTGTATTAATGGGTAGGTAAATAACTGGTGATGGAGTTTCCACTATTTTATAACCTGTTGCCACTAATGGTGAAAATGTGTGTAAACTGTGACTTGGGTTTCCATTATTATATGATCCACTTACAATGTTACACTCAACACTGAGCGCATTCACCGGATTTATATCTACAATATTGTTGGAGATGTGTGTTTTGTTCGGTGGTCACTTTATTGAACCCCAATAGTGGCCCAATACTGTGGGGTTGTGAAAAATCCACTTCAAATGTTGTTTTAAGCAAAGTCTTTAACGTATTGTGATTTGGCGTTAAATGCAACACAAGCGACTTATTTTTGTTCGACAACAGCGATCCAAGATATCTTTCAATAGCACCAATTTCATACGTACCAGTTGGTATTTCTATTACATATGATTTATTATTGAAATTGAAATGGAATTTATTGTTCACTCCAGCCTCCACATTTGGTATTGAATCGTACGTTTCTAATCGTAATAGTCCAACACTATAATTTCTATTTGCAGCCAGTTCCAATGGTGGAAATATGGATGCATGCAATACAGAATCAACACCAGATAGAAGAAAAGAATAGCTAGACATTGTTTGCCGCTTGCTCTCTCATCAAAAACTGTAAAGATAAATGTCCACAGTTCCAAGGGTTTCGCTTTTGATAGCGTTCTCTATTATAATAGATGTCACACTGTTTTAAATACTTTAACAATTCTTTAGGCGGTTTTAAATTACCAAAACTATCAAAATAGAACACTTTATTTCCCTTTTTAGAATATGCTGTCCAATGAGTACCAGTATTCTTTGAAGAATCCAAATTGATTATACCTTGTTCTTGAGTCCTAGGACGTGATGGTAGATTATCTCTCATGAATACGCCTCGGAAATGTGGTAAATATTTGTTGGCAACCTTAGTTATATCATAATTTGTAAGTGCAGATTGGGTAGATTTAATTTCTGTTGTAAGGTTTTAGATAAAGGCCTAAACCTTTTCCATACGGTTTCAGGTAGAGTCCTTGCCCAACCTTCTGTCCTTCCATAACCATATTGTGTCTTTTTTGTTCTTGAAGAGTTTTTTTCGCTTGATCTATGTCTTTTACTGTTCTCACTATGGTTGCCGCACCTCCAGCCAATGAACCTAACGCCGACAGGCCTGCAAGTATTGGAATTAGCGGTAGTACGCCTCCTACCCATGGTTTCTTCCTCAATGGAATAACTCTTGGTGCTTTAATATTATTTGGTTTTGTTTTTAGGTAATCTTTAGCTTTTTTCAAAGCACATTTAACCGATTTCAACACATCACCGCTATTATTCTTTTTTCCAACTGCTGCTGCTTTTAATAATTGATTAAATGAAAGACGATGTCGCTTTTTGCCAGCTCCATATTTAACTTTAGCTTTCATTATATTTCCCACCAGCAATGCACTGGTTTTCTCTGCGAGCGAAGAATTTTTAGCTAGGAGTCTTTTCCAAGCTTCTTGTTCCAATATTTGATCGGCTTTATGTCTTGCTTCTAAATTTTTATGTTGTGAATATGCAATATCATGAGCTTTACAAGCATCATCTAATGGATTTATACCACTTTGATTTATTCTTGTTGTAATTTAGTTCCAGGGCCGCAAAATCTATAACCAGGGAGATGTAATTCAAAAGGAAGTTTATTGATTGCAGAGTCGATAACACCTCTTCCAACTACTCTAGCCATACTGACACTTGTCAGCATTTCATCATCTAATTGTAGATTGAATTTGGACCAACTATCCCTCACTGGCGGTATCTTACTGAAATAGTTGATCACCAAATCATTTTTTTAATCAGTCTGATTGAAAACATTATACAATAAACATGAGTGACGCTCTTCATTATTCCACATCTCTTTTACAGTTTAAAAGAAGTTTCAAACTGTTAGTGGGGCTAACAAAACATAATGGTGATAATTATAACGTTGTGGTGCAAATAGTAAAGAGACGTATTGGAATCAATTTAACACTCGTTCATTGGCATCATCTACAGCAGAAATTTGGTGAGATCGTTTCATATTTTGGGAAGACGAAAAATATAAATGCAGATGTGACGATGCTTATGGAAGACAGCACCCTCTCCATGTATCTTACGCATAAAAAGGGAAAAGTGTTAACACTTAAGGAAACAATAACAACAACAACACCAGATGTGATAATTAAAGAAATATATTTAAATAAAAACCAAATAATGTCAATTATACATAATGCTTGGATAATTAACAATTATTTACATAATTAATGTTAATAATAACATTGGAAAATACATTGTATTTTACAGATAAAGTACATAATACTGAAAATGATAATTGTGTTGATATAGATATTAACAAACATAGTAATGTATTACATGAAATACAACAATAAATGTTTTTTTTCACTATACCAAGTCTTGTTTTTTTATCCATCCTTTACTGTTCATTCCTAAATACTTTACCAACACTTTATCATGTTTTCTTTGCAGTATTTTTTCAATTAAATAGACTTTATCATGTTTGACAGGAGATAATTCTTCACGATACCATTTACCTTGAATAATTTGGTTATTTTCATCTTGTAAAGTGTAAGTAGTTGGTTCTGTATTTTGCACAGTATAAATGTAAAAAATTTCCGTAGACCAATTAGCCGTATAACCTTTGGCAAATACATTTTTAATCTTCGATATCCTAACAGCTGTGCCAACATTTAGGGTTTTCTTGCTGCTGCTGCTCTTTTGTTTTAATAAAATATTTTTCAATATACTTTTTTCATTTCCTTTATTAACTTCAACTGGTTTCATTTTAATTGCAGAGTGAATTGTATTATTGTATTCATCGACAATTGTTGGTAATATATTTAAATATTTATACGAACCATTGTAATGAAACTGTTTATAAATTCTAGCAAGTAATGATCTATTGAATCGTTCCACTATTGATGCTTTTATAGATGAGTAAGTACTATAACGATTTATGTTATGTTTTTTCATAAGCTGTTGAAATTTGGAATTATAAAATTCTAAACCCCGATCGGATTGAATATTTTTAGGCACTCTTCCAGATTGTTGGAATATCTTGTTCATAGCAGTGGTAACATCATTAGATTTTTTGTCTTCACTGGTACAGCCCAAGCATATTTGGAAAAACAATCAATTACAGTTAAAATGAAAGTATTGTTTTTATTATACTTTGCATACTGCTTAACATGTAGTAAATCGATTTGCCATAAGTCATCAATTCCTTTTAGTACAGTTTTTCTCCTTTTAAACCGAATTCTAGCAGGTGCCATTAACTCATCAACTATTTCCTTTTTTATCGTAGACATGTTTTCATGGATACTGAAGAAGGTCTCTAAGCATTTGTATTGTCACATTCATATGTTCAGGCCATTCACTTATTCTATTTCTAATCGTAGCAAATATCTGATGCAAAAGGTTCCTTACATTTTCCACTCTTTTACTGTCATAATCGTTGATGTATTCTTGAAGATATGATTTAGTGACGATATCTTCTTTAGAATAAACTTTTCCAAATATTCTTTATTCACAACGTCTAATCCTTTTTTAGGCGTATTAACTCCTGTTATTGTTTTATGTTTGAAGTCTACATATATATCATTGTCAATATTATAAATATCATACAAATCTTGATGATGATGTATTTCTGAAGATCTTCCAAATTTATCGATGGACATGTCCTCTGTTATCTATTTGCACTGTTCCACTTAACTGATGTAACCATCTTCCTTCAGCTCACTTATAATTGAAATTATTTCATTTCCTAAACTATTATTTCCACTTTGTTCCGAGGCTAGACATAATTTTAATCTGTCCACCAATTCATTGATTTGGTGTGGTGGTTGGTTCCGCAATAGCTGGAAAGCATCAGAGACATTTTCCAGTTGTAGCGGCTCCATTTTGTGTTCATCGACCGGTTTTCGGTCGTTCGCCCTCTTCAGGATGCTTCTTCATAGACAGTGGTGCCAACACAGACTCGTACAGAGACTTAGTTAGAGAGTTAGTGTGAAACTAAGTCTCTGTACGAGTCTGTGTTGGTACACTGTCTGAAGAACGCATCCTGAAGATGGGCGAACGCCCGAAACCGGTCGATGACCACAAAATGAAGCAGGCTACCACGGAAAATGTCTCTAATTCCTTAGGATCGTTGTAGTATTCGCAGACTACATCATCATTTTTCATGAATCCATAGCCTTTTTTGCTAGGTGTTACTGAGAATGGAAACAATTTTGATATGATTAAATTATATTTTATCCCTCGATTAGCATTAATTGGTTTCTCTTCACTATAATGTCTTCTATGAGCGTTTGATAATAACAGAATTTCTTTGTATGATTTTAAATCGCCATCGTTATAATGTTTGGGGTTTATTTTAAACAGTAACCCCTTTGTTCCCTTAAATCTATGTTTATCAAGAATGAAATCATTATTAGTATTTATGGAAATTTCTTTATTACCTATTGTCATCTTTCCTCCAGAATGAGTAAATTTTATACCATATTGTAAATCACGTTCTGGTTGCTTTAAATTTATATAAGATTTTACAATTTCATAATTTTCCTCCTCTTCATCATCTTCTAATTCTTCTTCTTGTTTACTTATGCTACCATCCTCATCTTCTTCTTCTTCTTCTTGTTTAATTATGCTACCATCCTTATAATCATCTATTTTAGGTTTTTTCCTAGCATGTCTACTTATTTCTTCTAAAGGTTCTATAACTGGCTTCAATTGTTTTTTAATCAGACTCTCTTGTTCTTGTTCTTGATGTTTTAAAGCTTTATATTTGCGTTTTAACGATTTAACAGCTTTTACAATATTTCTTGTTGTTTTCACTGCGCGTTCCAACTTGAGACTACGGAGAAATCTAAATGTCCACAATATACATGTCAAATCTTTTACGATATCTTCCATTATTTAACGGTTTATCCTTATCAATCACTAAAAACCCATATTTATCATCCCAACACAGACTGCATAGCTCTCTAAATTTGTTCCAACTCATATCCACGTTAACATGATCATCATAAATGTGTTTCAAGTTTAAATCATCCATTTTAAAGGCGATGATTACATTTGTATTATCGCGTAGCATATGTTTCTTGGCGTATGCATAGGTTTGTATTAGGTAGAATGTATCCACATTTTGATGTCTACCTCTGGTGAAGAATTCACTAATCACATTTTGACTATCTAAACCACTATCATCAAACACTATTACAGAATTAGGTTTAACATCTTGTGGACTAATTATATTGTCCATATCACTATATCTATAATAACCAATTTTGGGAACATGTTTCATCACTTGACTTAAATATTTATATTTTGGTTGATTTAGTGATTTACTATAAATGTATAAATTTTTAAAACGTAAGCCATTCTCTTGAATAAGTAAGGTTAATAACAAATTGGTTTTGCCACAATTACTTGGTCCGCATATTAAATAACGAATGATGTTGGGGAAAAATGCACTATGTCTAAATAAACTTCTTTTTTCCAGCTTTGAATCATTATTTAGAACGGGTAAAACTAGACGCTGTTTCTTCAATTTCATTATCACATGCGCATGCACGTACTAAACCATATTTCTAGAGGGGGTGTATATATATATATATAAATGCAAAGAAACATACTAATAGGATTTAGTTCACATTCATGCACTGTATGTGTGCCACCACCATCATAATCATGCATCCTCTAATAATTGACTTGCAGGGATATCAAAAAAGGAAAAGTTTTGATGATGATGATACGTTTATTGTTCGTGAGATGGCCATTGCTGACACAATCTTAAGCATCTTGGGATGTTGGATGTTTAAATTGCCCGACAATGCTAACAACTTATCCAGTGCTCCTAACCGATGGTTAATGAACAATCATCATGGAATTGCACAAGATGATGGTGATTTAGATTGCGAACAGTTGGACCCCATTTTACAGAGGTGCACTTTAGGTTGTACGTATTTGTTTTCTAAAGGATTGGAAAAGTGTTTATTTTTAGAAAAGAAACTGAATAATATGATTTATGAATGATGATATGATTTTGGGTGTCCACCAATAAAAACATTGCCCACAGTAAATCATTTTAAGTGTAATTTTCATAATAATACTAAGTTTATTTGTTCACTACAATATGTGAATAGATTGGCCTCTTGGACAAACATTAACAAATTTAAATTAGATCTTTTCAACTCTCAAGCTAGGTTAAATACTTTTACTAGATGTAATAATTACAACTGTGTAAGTAGAGATGTGTTAGCTTTTAATGGATTTGTTTATATTAAGAAAGATACAATAACATGTGTGTATTGTAATCTTGTATTAGATTTAAATATGGTAACAGATTGTCCTTGTACATTGCATAAAAAGGAAAGCCCATACTGTTATTATATGAAATATATACTTTAACACAAAACTAAAGCAACACATCCAACAAGAGATTAGTTGTGTTTGTATTAGCAAGCTGTTACAATATAAAAGAAATGGGGGAGCGGACTTATGTTACATCACACCCTTTCTACCATCAATTTCTACAAGATTTCTCCAAAATTACCTTAGGAAAAGATGGAGACGATGCAGTTAAGTTCATGAGAATATACAATCGTATGAAAGAATTGGAAAATTATTCTAAAGAATATATTAGAAAAAGCAAGCATAAACCTTTCCATTATATAGGTTGTGTTTGGTCAAACCCAAAGTGTAAAGTAGGACCTGACACTTGCATATGTAGCCTTATCGGCGGCTCATATTATAATATTATTAGAGACTTGGATGAAATTTACCATTGTAATTTTCTTGATGTAATTATAAAAACAAAACATAATAAATAATTTATATAGAACTGATTTGTAAGATAAACATAAAATAAACAAGTTTTCTTTTTGAAATAATTGTTTTATTATGACTACCTTATTACAACAGAATTAAATACATAAAAATACACAAGTATTGAATATCAAAAAATATTAAAGTCTTTAGCTAGATATTATAAAATGTTTGCCCCACGACTTGGAAGCCATCTCGCGGCTCAAAAATGATAATAAATTCCTTAGAATGTTTCTAGCTAAATATTATAAAACATAGCCGCATGTCGTGTATATCATCTCCCGGCTCAATAACAATATTACAGTCCTTAGAATATTTCTAGCTAAATATTATAAAACATAGCCGCAGGTCATGCATGCCCATCTCGCGGGTAACAAATATTTTTTTTACCTTAGACTGTTTTCAAGCTAGATTTTTCAAACCGTAGCCGCATGTCTCGCATGCCATCTCCCGGCTCAAAAATATTTTTTTTTCCCTGGTTAAAAATCAGATGGGGGTCTCATCGTAATTTTGTAGCCGCGCGCCAGACCCCTGCCTTTGGGCGCAAATTCACAAGTGCCTGGGGCTAAACAAAAACTGACCTAGAACGCCCTAATTACATCTACTAAATGCAGTTCTATTATTGTATGCATCTGCTATTATTGCAGTTCTAATTTACAAGTGTTCCTCAGCCGAGAATTTTTACTAAAACGTTTAGTCGGCCTTAGTGTTAATATAAATATGGATAGTGTGGATTGTAGTTATTGGTCTTAGGACACAAACGGCTACCTGGACGTGACATTGTATAGAAGCGCTTCTAGCAAAACCTCTCCGCCCCCAGCAAAACTTGGACCAGGAATTTAATATTAAGCTGACAGATTGCCTAGAATAAGACAAAAAATCTGTCCGGCGGCTTATTTGTATCTTACAAAATAAATTAACATCAATAATAATATAACATATTTATATTATAAATAATTGTTAATTGATTATTATTTTTGAAGTAGGTCCTGAAGTAATTTCGGTTTTAGATGTGACGGGCTATTTTCTGTCTGAGTTTGTGGTCTGTTCCAGCTGTTGCAGTTTGCTGCTGGTTTAGGAATCTATGGGCACTTCTGTTTATAAAGTCTTTCATTTTGGGATTTTCAGCTCTTCTGGATTTGTTCATCTCTCAGATGTATGAGAAAGCATATATATTTGTAGATCATCTCAGTTGTTTGAGGAAGTATATATATTTGTAGATCATCTCAGTTGTATGAGAAAGAATATATATTTGTAGATCATCTCAGTTGTATGAGGAAGTATATATATTTGTAGATCATCTCAGTTGTATGAGGAAGTATATATATTTGTAGATCATCTCAGTTGTATGCGGAAGTATATATATTTGTAGATCATCTCAGTTGTATGAGAAAGTATATAGAAAAAAATAAGGTGTTCAACATTTTTACAAGGCTCTCTTGTGGCGCTTGAACTTGTTCTGACAAGAGCCATTTCAATATATTATAACGTTCCACCATCTATTTAATGATAGGGACGATTATTTGAAGAAAATTCGTCAATAAAGAAAGTTTTGTGAAATTTGTTCAAAGCAGATTATTAACCGACCTTGTCTTTTTGTACTCCAAGAGAGCAATGCCAATCTTCTCTGATTCTGCCTTCATTGTACTTAATGAACCCATGGTATTTGTACGAATTACGAGAGTTAATGAAAGTTTATCTGAATTGCCTCTCAGACTTGGACGTTCAAGAAAGATAGTGGTTTGTAACTTCATGAACAATGGAGATAGATCAAGTAAGAAAAAGAAGCAGTTTGTAATGTAATTAAGAACAAATAAATAAAGAGGAGAAAGTGTTGACACCAGAGAGCAAGGGAATTAATAAAACAAAGCACCGCTGACTTTATCGATTTCATTGGAATCGACAGTGCTAGATAATCCCTGTTCATTTAGTACTGATTAACCTCAATTACTGTTCTTTTAATCGGTACACTTTCAGCGACTGCTGTTTGCTATTAGCCACTGTTTGAATTAAATGTCGATGAAATGCTCTCAATAAACTGTTTTTTTAGTAAATATTGGGAAGTTATTTTCATTGAGAATATTCCAGCCGGGTCTGTAAAGGCAAAGTAGCCATTTAATTAAATAAAAGGACAATAGCTTTGTTTTGCACTAAGTAACTTTAATGTTAATAATAATAATAATAATGAGAACATTAGCCTTTAACCCAAATACTCTATGTTATTATAACGTTCGATTAAAAAACTATTCATATGAAGACACATTATTTAGGCCTTTTAATTCGATTTAAGAACTGTTTACATTTCAAAATCTCATTTCGAAGTTTCATATCCAATGGGTGCAAAGTTTTAAACACTTTTTGAGTAAGATTATCAACTTCAGATATATTTTTCGTGATAGTGTGCTTCTTTTCGTGGTCATCGACCGGTTTCGAGCGTTCGCCAATGTTGTTTTGTCAAGCAGATAACATAGACTTGCACAGAGCAAAATTAGTTTATACACTGGTTCTTAAAGTGCTTTGTTAAGACCTAACTAGGTTAAGAGGTAGTTCTCCGATACCTGGGTATTGCCATATGTTTTTTTCCACTTTTAAGTGGTGTTGTCTTCAGTGTTCCTCTTAAAAATGGAACAATTTGGAGATATGTAATTAAATTACGTTTTGTAGGAAATTTACTTGATAATTAATTGTACCCCTACTATCATCATATTATTCTATGTTCTTTGAATATAGAAACAACTGAAAGACCACTGCATCAGATGTGGACTGCTGTAGAATAACTAATGACAAGAAATCAGCATTCATCGATAAAATCTTTCATATAAACATAATAGGACTTTAAGTGTACAGTCAGTATGCAAAGTTCTAAAATGTCTACAATTAAAATGTAATGCTACACTTCAGGTTGCCGGACTTTGACCGTAATTTTCTTATATTTCTTCGTATATTTTTTTCCAACACACACACACACACACACACTTACATATACACTATTCGCTAAAAACATATTTTGACTTTGTCTTACTACTGCGATCGTGTCAAACTTCCGATTTGGACAATTCACCAGAAATATAGGTTTGTGGTCAACGAGTCCGAAAAAGTAGTTTTTAGAATTTGGTGCACGTTTGTGTGTGTGTGTGTGTGTGTGTGTGTGTGTATGTGTGTGTGGTCACCATAGCTGAAACAGCGAAAATCGCAGAAAGTTCAAACTTGATATTTAGTTCAAGTGCTAACTAGCATGGCATCCGACTATAAGGTTTTGAACAAAATCAGTCAACCGGAAGTACTGAATTTTCCAGTTTTTGCAATTTTCTCGAAAACGGCTCCAACGATTATTGAAACATTTCTCTAAGAAAATTCATTGAGGGTGTCTTTCGGTGGAAGGGTGGAGCTATGTTTTCCTCTAAAGTGCTATTTTAATTTATTATACGATTCCTTCATCTAAATAATATTAATTAGAATTAAATATGTTGACCCGAGTTTGAAAAAATAGTTGCCCGGAAGTAAGTTTTTGCTGAACAATATTTTCCAGTTTTCCACAATTCTTCTGAGAAACAGCTCTAACAATTTAGAAGGATTAAGGTTTGAGGATATCTTGATATTGTAGTCACACCGGTAGATTGCTGGGGGTAGTCATCTTAGGAGTAATAGATTTTCCTGGAGGATAAGATCCATATTGGCTTAGAACCCTTCCCCTTAGGAGCCTTCGGGCCCCATTATTATTAAAAAACATTAATATTTAATTAATTAACATTCAAGTAATAATTATTAAAAAGCATCATTATTATAATCCCCTACCATTTATAGCAATACTAAGATCAGATAACGTTATTTAGTAAAAAATTTCATTTTTAAAGGCAAATTGTTAAATGCAGCAAGAAAAAGGGTTGTGAATGTTTCATACCAGAGTTTTTTTTGTTTTACTTTCTTCAGTAGTGTGTGTGTTCAGTAGTGTGTGTGTTCAGTAATGTGTGTTCAGTAGTGTGTGTGCTCAGTTGTGTGTGTGTGTTTTCAGGAGTGTGTGTGTGTGTGTTCAGTAGTGTGTGTGTGTGTTCAGTAGTGTGTTGTTCAGTAGTGTGTGTTCAGTAGTGTGTGTGTTCAGTAGTGTGTGTGTTCAGTAGTGTGTGTGTTCAGTAATGTGTGTGTTCAGTAGTGTGTGTGTGTTCAGTAGTGTGTGTGTGTTCAGTAGTGTGTGTGTGTTCAGTAGTGTGTGTTCAGTAGTGTGTGTTCAGTAGTGTGTATTCAGTAGTATGTGTTCAGTAGTGTGTGTGTTCAGTAGTGTGTGTGTTCAGTAGTGTCTGTGTTCAGTAGTGTGTGTTCAGTAGTGTGTTGTTCAGTAGTGTGTGTTCAGTAGTGTGTGTGTTCAGTAGTGTGTGTGTTCAGTAGTGTGTGTTCAGTAGGATAAATATCCACTCACCGACAAAAAATTCCGGCCACTTAAAAAATTACATTTAATAAATAATTTAATATTGTCTGGTCAGTTTTCACCAGTTCTTTTGTTTTGGCAATTAATAGTTAACATTTTAGAGTAAATTGGATTTTGTATATTATACTTGTGGCATTAAAAAAATTAAATAAATCCAAAACATTTACTAGTTTGTGTTCATTTATTATCAATTTGTTGATTTATATTCAGTTCGCATTGATTTTTATTTGCTTTAAATTCGCTTTAGCTTGTCTCTTGACTAGAGAAAATGAAGAAAACAAATTCGAATTCAAAATGCCCCTTAGTGCCGACGATGTCGCACGTGCTGTTGCATTTATTGATGACGGCCGCTCCATCAGATATACAGCTATTGCTATTGGTGTTCCCTACCAAACTCTGGGAGATGCAGTACAGCGTTATAGAGAAACAGGCTCATACTCAAGAAGACCAGGCTCAGGGCGTCCTAGGGCCACTGAACTGCGGGACGACCGTTTTTTGACACTGACCGTTTTACGAAATCGTAAGCAGTGGGCAAGTGTATTGTTTACTGACGAGCCCTGATTTGCCTTAAGGGCTCCAGATGGCCGTGAATGAATGTGGAGAAGAAAAGGTGAGAGATTTGCACAATGCAATTTTGTTCTCACTAGTCCTTTCCGTACAGGCTCTCAGATGATTTGGGCAGGTATCAGTTTACAAACACGTCGGAGTTAGCGATTGTTCTAGGAGGTTCCGGGACTGCTGCTTGGTATTTGGCGGATATACTGCAAGTCATTGTTACCACACGTTACCGGGGTAACAGCATTAGCCACCAGCTCAGTGGAGAAGGTGTGGGTTGATACCAAGGAAGGACCAGGATGATATTGAGCGCCACGTTCGTTTTAGAAGAAGAGGGGAAAACTAACGAAACCCCTAAGAAAAGAAAAATATAAACTGGCCAGAGAGGGGAAAATGGAAAAAAGAGAAAGTAAAAAGAAAAGGGGAAAAAGGAAAAAAAAATAGTTAATCCAAATAAATCAATTAATATAATAACTAGCCAAAATTTCAAAAAAAATGAAAGAAAAAAAAGAAAAATATAAAAATGTAAAATAAAAAAAAATAAAGATTGGATTGACGGCAATGGGGATCGAATAGTAATTTAACTGTTGTCAAGTCGACGCCCTGGTTCACTCAGCCAGCGTGCACTTAACAGCTCTTAATAAAATTATTTCTAGTATTGTATTAATTCTCTGCCTCTTAACTTTGGCTTCGTTGAGGGAGATGAATAGTTTTAGTTTTCTTTTTTTTTCAGTAAATGAAACTGAAGCACATAGAAATTAGTTGCAACAAAATAATAAATTAATATGATCACCTTTCCTGAGAAAATGATCGCACTGTCTGACAATAATTTTCTTACTTTTTCTTTTGTTTTTCTCTCTCTCTGTCCAGCCTTAATTACTGCCTTTTATTAAATTTGAACTTGAAATAAAACCCAAAAGGATTTCTTTTGTGGCGAATAATTAATAAGATTCACTAAGGAGAAAAAAAATAATTTACAATTTATTCTAAAACAAACACAGTGAATGGTTATACCAATTGATAAATATGTACAATACGAACTAATAAAAAACGCAAAATAATAATAAAATAATAATAGTAATTAATACAGTTCACTCTGAGCATTCATAGACTCAACATCTATTTTGTGCCTGTCTTAGGTATATACTTGTGTCATTTTCTTATTAGTTTCTTTCTTTAGTTTCAATCTTAAGTAAAATTTTTTAGTTTTTCAAATTATTCAGAAGTGCTTTTTTTTTATTTTCTGCAGTTTTTTTTATTTTTTTTATTTTGAAAAAAGTTTATTTCTTTTATAAGTGATAGAAGAGAGAAAGAACAGTCGTCAAACACGTGATAGCGAGGTAAACAAACATCTATGTTCTGTTTCTGAACTCTTGTTTTGATGCACGTACATAACGTGTAGTGCACATTAGTATACTCGCTGGCCCCCATCAATTCTTCTTTATGCTAAAGTGGCATTTTATTTTATTTTATTTTTTTCCCTTTGATATTTATTTTTTCATTTATTTTTCTATTTAAGTTTATTAAAATAATTATCGCACAAATGAATAATATTCAAATAGAAGTCTAAAAAAACAAAAAACTTTCTACCCTCCTCGGCTAGCTTAGACAGTGGGTCTAATCGAAACCGACATTGGGGGGCACTCTACCTCTGGGGACGAGTCTACAACGTCCTCAATAAATAAAACCAAAAGATCGTCGGAAATGGCGAATTTAACCCCAGAGAAAATCAAAAACAGAAAACGAGGCAAAAAGACAGTTCTCATCACCTCATCTCCGTTAACCCGACAGAGATGTGCTCAACAACAAACAGCAATTACAACTCTACCTACGACATCTAGTAATTCAACACTTCCACAACGACAACAGCACCTAAAACAACAACAACAGCATCTACAACAACCACAACAACAGCAACCACAACAACAGCAGCAACTACATTACGTGTCAGATTTTGTGACACATAATAAATTCAGCGTTCTACCAGAGGTCAGTGACTCGCTTAGCCCTGACCACAAACCGCCCCCCATATACATAATATAAAATAAGTGACTTCATGTCATTACACAATGACCTCAAACAACAACTTCGGGCTGACAATTTCTCCTGTAAGGCAACTGCAGCTAACATTCTTGTTACTACACACTCAATTGAACATTATAGAGCCACTATTCATTATCTAAATGACAAAAAAATTGAGTATCACACATACCAATTAAAAAAGGGCAAAGCGTTTAGAGTGGTTCTCCGCCACTTGCACCACTCAATTCCACCCCAGGAAATAAAAGAGGAAATACAGGCGAAAGGTTTGAACGTCAGAAATGTAACCAACATCCGATACCCTAAAGAAAAGACACCACTTCCTCTCTTCTACGTAGATCTGGAACCAGATGCCAATAACAAAAATGTTTTTAACGTTACTAGATTACTAAATACGGTTGTTCGGGTAGAAGAACCGTACAAAACTAAAGAAATTGTGTAATGCAAGAGATGCCAACAATACGGGCATACTCGAGCGTACTGCCACATCTCTCCGAGATGCGTCAAGTGTGCAGGGCCACACCTTTGGGACCAGTGCACCAAAACCAATAGAGACACTCCACCTACCTGCGCAAACTGCTATGAAGATCATTCTTCCAACTTCCGCGGTTGCGAAGTCCACAAGGAATTAAAAAGAATCCGATATGAAAGAGAATTAGCCAGAGGTCAATCAACAATCAGAGCGCAGCCCCCACAAATTCCCTCACAAGGAGATTTCCCCGCGCTTCCACCGCCTACTCGCCGCAAACAACCACTACCACCACCACCACCATCACAACAACAACAACAGCAACAGCCACTACAACAACAACAGCCACGGTACCAGCAGCAGCGTTACAACCTACCGTCCACAAGGGGTCACTCCTATTCACAAATCGCGAGGTCATACCCTTCCCATCCTCCTCCAAGTTCTTCTCATCCAGATATAACAGGCGTCCTAAATTCCTTCTTTCAAAGGTTTGAATCACTCCTCACCCCTCTAGCTAATCTGCTAAACACCCTAATTACCCAACTCCTTCCTCGCCTTAACCCATAATTCCTCTAACCCACTCGTCATTAACCATCCTACTTTGGAACGCTAATGGTTTAACTTTCCATAGAGACGAACTTGACACTTTACTACACGACAAACGTATTGACATAGCGCTCCTTACTGAAACACACTTTACTGGCAGATCGCACTTCTACATTACAGGCTATCAAACATACAGGACTGACCACCCGGATGACACAGCCCATGGTGGTGCGGCAATCCTAGTTAGAAACTCCCTGAAACACCACGTTCTCCCTCCTATTTCCACTGACTACCTTCAGTCCTCTGCAATTTCCCTATCAGCCCATCCGCATAACTTCAACCTCGCTGCTGTATATTGTCCTCCTAACAAATCCATCTCCCAAGAACAATTTACCTCTTTTTTCAACACCCTTGGTCCTAGATTCCTCTCAGGTGGTGACTACAACGCGAAGCACCAACATTGGGGATGTCGCGTAACGAACCCTCGTGGTCAAACTGTACTCAATGTCCTTCTTTCCAAAAATTACTCCACCGCATCACCTAACCAACCTACCTACTGGCCTACATCCCTTTCCAAACTTCCTGGTATCCTTGATTTCTTCATAATGTCCCAGATATCACACTACTATGATATCTCAACCCTCACAGAACTCTCCTCAGACCACAGCCCTGTCCTAATTACCCTTGACACTCATCCTATTCCTAAGCCATCCGAATTAATCGACCATCTCTAATCATAGGTCCAGTTAATTGGAAAAGATTCCAATCGCTAATAGAAGACAAGATAGACCTACATTTTCAACTTAAAACGACAGACGACGTAGACAATGCAGCACAACATCTCATTACATTAATACAAAATTCTATAAGACAATCGACTCTAAACCATCCAACACAATATTATATGTTATGGTGATATGTGTGTATAGGTAGCTTGTGGCGTGACGTCTTAGCGAAAAGGGCTTGTATGTATATACGGTTAAGAGATGGAAGTTAAGAATAATTAAGAACACACTGGTAGATTAATTTAAATATATTATCCTTAAGAGAAATTTAGTACTTTGAATAACACAAATAAAACTTATAATAAATTCTTATAACTCAATACTGGTATTAGCTCTGATGCTTTCACCTTGATTTCTAGCACTAGACTGTCTGTCTTTTTTGAATTGAACCATTTGAAAGCTGATGGCTCTCTCTATTCTTTGGAATTGCTCTCTCTCTAGCGGGGGAATTTTCTTACAAAAGGTTTGCCCTAACGGGATTTTGTGCCTTTGTTTTTCTATTTAGTATGATCCCAATTTACAGTACCTGATACTAAAATACACTCTTCTTGAAGTTAAATTCACATTATAAAATATTCTAAATTATTTTTAAAAACTATTATTTTTCATTTCGTTCTTCCACTACATTATCCCCCCTCGTGGAGAAATTTTTCGGCACGAAAAATTTGGGAGATAATCTGGAGTTGTAGAGGCTTGGAAGTTATCGAGAGGCGCGTGTGTAACCTCTGCAAGGTGGCCGTGTGTTGTAGGCTGCAGTCATCTTCTTCTGCGGCAAACGCTGCTTGGATGTGTGAGCGTTGCTGTGGTGTTTGAATATCTTTTACTCGAGCGAACGCTGCGTGAGTGGGTGAGCGTTGCTGTGGTGGTAGGGTGACAGGCGAACACTGCTTGGCGAGTGAGAGTGTTGGTGATGAAGGTGTGACTGGCAAGGGTAGACAAGGTGATCAGTGTAGGCTAGTCGGTACTGTAGTTGTGTATGTACTTTCTTGAATGAACTCTATATGAACAAAAAAAAGTCAAGTAATTCAAAATAATTAACATAAATATAAAATAATATAAAAAGAAATATATATATATATATTCATTTAATAAGCGAGCAGGGATAAGGAAGGATATGCGATCGCAAAGGGTATGAGAAGATGAAGATCTTTTCCTTTGGTAGAATCTTGTGCATCTGAAAACGATAGTATTCAACAGAGTATTAAATTACAAATAATGAATGATAGATAATTTTAAATATTTACAAGTAACATGCAATTTTCATGCAATTAAATTCATGCGCATGCAATAACATTCATGCACATGCAATGGTGCAGTCGACGAAGATTCTTGGATCTGTAAAAGAGAGGTTAAACAAATTTAAATTTCAACAAATATTAGTGTAAAAATTATTAAAGCTAAGAGGTAAAGATGGAATATATATCTTGAGGGAGTATGCACACGGGTGGAGCCGATCGTATGTTCATCAGCTCTTCAGCTACGCTGTTGTTTTCTATATACCTTAAGTTAACAATACAAGAAAACAATTAGGCATTATTAAATATAACATTAAAATATAAATGACAGACAAGTACAAGTATAATACAAATTATTTAATTTCCTTTTAAGGCGAACTGAAAAAAAGTTAATTATTTAGGTAAATACAATATATAAAAAAAATATTCATATTATCACATATTAAAAATAATAAATTCACTTGGACATCTTGATTTCTGCAAAATAAAATAAATTATAATTATTAGTTAAAATATACAATGCAATAATTACAAATATTAAATGCGGAATGAATTTATGACTCGTAGTACGAGAGCTTTCAGTGCTGAAACAAAAATAATATGTCATTATACAACCAAAGTAAATATTTCAATACATTTTACACATTATTATTCTTAAGACTAACAAATTCTTACAT
This sequence comes from Triatoma infestans, assembly GCA_011037195.1. Lineage (NCBI taxonomy): Eukaryota > Metazoa > Arthropoda > Insecta > Hemiptera > Reduviidae > Triatoma > Triatoma infestans. The sequence continues at coordinate 52,396 of JAAEAF010014612.1, read as the reverse complement.
ATAACATTTACATGTGGTGTAATAGTAAGGTTAAGAAGCGTGATAGATCGAGAATTATTTCAAGAGATTCAATGTATAGTTGTGTATGTATTGTGTGCGCGAGGTGGCACTGAAATTTAGTGGCTAGTTACTACGGATTTTAGTGAACTTAGCGATTAGTACTACATTGGTGCGTTTGAGTACTTTTTGAAAATTGAATGTTGAATTTAAGTGTCAGATACGTACGCAAATTAATCGACATTGTCCGCATGCAAATGAAGGGACTTGATGCCATAACTAGGTATTACCTGGTTAGTCAGGACTGATGGAAGCAGGTATGATAGCCATGGTCATAATATCAGGTGTTCGAGAAAGCGACTGAGAGCTAACTCGTTCTGGGCTGTATTTGGAAACAATTACGTGCCGTATGTCCAAATGTTGAACAATATTGGCAGGTGGGCCTATTTTGAAGGTTATTACTAGTTTCGTTACCTTATTATTATTATTATAACTATACTGGGGTCTATCTGAATAAGAGTTAAATCGTGAATTATTTGAATTAACTTGAGGATTATTATTGTTAGTATAATATTGACTGTTATTATTATTATTATTATTATAGCGATTATTACTATATACTCTGTGATTAAAATTTCTAGGAAAATTAAAATTCTTAGGCATTCTGCCAAAGTTAGTGCGAGGTTTTGATTAAAATTTGTTTGTACAGACCACGTCAAAATGTGGACCGGAACAATGGCGACAAGGTCTGTTCTTTATTACATTAAAAACTCTAGTTGGTTTTGATTGTGGCTTTTGACTTTTATTACGATGCGGGCATTCTCTGTGGAAATGCATTTGTCCACAGAAACGACAAGGAGATGAGGGTTTACGAGGTTTGGAAGTTTTCGAAGTAACAGCGAAAACTGTGGGGTTTGTTTCAGAAGCCTGAACTTCTTTTAGGGCATTGGCATAAGAAAGTGCTTCGTCTAATTTTTGAGGAAGCTTAGTTCGCACCTCATTACGAAGCGGTTGAGGAAGTGACTTCAGGAACACATCAGTGGCCAGTTTATCTAAAATTGTTTGTAAGGCCTCGAGTGGGTTAGCTTGTGCTTTTAAATGAATGGCGGATTGGATGTGTCTAATCCTATCGGCGTAAGTTTCAGGAGACTCTGTTGGAAGAGATTGAATATTAGTCATCTGTTGTAAGAGGACTAGGGGTGTTTTCTCCTTACGAAATCGGGCTAGAAGTCGCTCTGAAATTTTTGGAAACTGGTTTGGTGTTTTATTTAGAACCATTTACAACAGCCACAAAAGTTTTTTATTTTCTCATTGTCCAACGTTTCTGCACTGTGCGTGCCATTTTCAAGGACTACAATTTTAAGTTTTTACATTCTGAAAACATTTTATATACAATACATTATACAATTTTACTTTCCTAATTATAAACTTATCTTAATTCTAATTTAATAGTCCGACAAAGCTAATTACCTTATTAATATTTCCCCATCCTGTACAGAGGCTTCGTTTATTTATAGGTTTTTATATTAAATTTAATTTTGATTTTTATGTATCAAGCGCATAAGGTGTTGTCCAAAAATTGTTTTATATATATATGCAGTTAGTAATTTTTAAAAAGGTTATTCGCCTCATTACTTGTGATGAGCCCACGTGGTTTATCGTTTAAGACTTTTCTTATTTTTTGTGTATTTCAGTATTTCCTATTGTTATGTATGGCCTATATTAACAGAATTTTTTTAGGTTTATTTAATATATTGTAATTTACATGTATAAATTTAAATTGTGAGACTTACTGTGTTTAGTTGAGTCACCTTACTCATTGCTATTTCGTGGTGGACTGAGCCGGGGAGGTGATGTGTCCTAATTTGTCTGGTGGCTATGTATTCAGTTTGGTTATGATATGTTATATGATTGAGTCGATAAATTATTGAATGTGAAAAAACTTATTAATTTATTGTATATTCAATTTTTTATATAGTTATTTATTATTATACTAAAACTTTTGTTGCAAATTTTTTAAAAATAAATTTTCTATTGTTACTAGTAGGTGTCATCTGTGTGTGGAGAGGTTTTCTATATGCAGGTTACCGTTATCGCTACGATTGTCTCTATGAATTATTTTATTGTTTTTAATATGTTGCTATACATTTTTACTTGATGGCATTCTTTTCTATCATTTATTGAACTGTTTAAATTGATTGCTATATGTATTGCTTCCAGTATTTTCCTTTTATTAGTGTTTTTTCTTTCTCAAGTATTGATGGGGTGTTAAAAATTACTGACTGCATATATATATAAAATAATTTTTGGACAACACCTTATGGGCTTGATACATATAAATCAAAATTAAATTTAATATAAAAACCTAAAAATAAACGAAGCCTCTGTACAGGATGGGAAAATATTAATAAGGTAATTAGCTTTGTCGGACTATTAAATTAGAATTAAGATAAGTTTATAATTAGGAAAGTAAAATTGTATAATGTATTGTATATAAAATGTTTTCAGAATGTAAAAACTTAAAATTGTAATCCTTGAAAATGGCACGCACAGTGCAGAAACGTTGGACAATGAGAAAATAAAAAACTTTTATGGCTGTTGTAAATGGTTCTAAATAAAACACCAAACCAGTTTCCAAAAATTTAAGTAACAGCAATATAATAAAGCATTTTGAGAATTAGAGGATACGTTATAATTGTACCCTGGCGTTGTAATTCGGCTTTCTGGGTGTCGTAAAATATTTTTGCAGACCCTGAGAGCCTTAGTGCTAATATTTCTAATTTAGCAGCGTCGTCCCAGCCAGAAAGACTAGCACAATGGCTAATTTGGTCTAGGAAATCGGACACTTTGGCTGAATTTTCGCCATCGAAGGTGGGTAAGCTATTAATTAATTGTAAATTTCTTAAAGAACTAGCTGGTTGATTGCTGGGGGTGGGAGGAGGATTGGCTAATTGTTGCTGAGCAAGTAATTATTCTACAGCAGCGTCGATTTTCATGTTTTGTCCGTTAATTTTATACATTTTGGAAATACAAAATTCACAAGGGATGGTGCAAATACAAAAATTTAAAAATGAAATTCAATAGAAAATTCAATTATGGGAAATATTTAAGATATTTCCGCTGAGAAAATAATTAAAAACAATCAAATTATCTGATGGATAAATTGTTTAATTATTAAATTGGAAATTTTACGTACTTGTAAATTTGTGGATTCTGGTTGAAAATATCCCAAACAGCTAGCACCAATGTAATGTTATGGTGATATGTGTGTATAGGTAGCTTGTGGCGTGAGCGTCTTAGCGAAAAGGGCTTGTATGTATATACGGTTAAGAGATGGAAGTATTAAGAATAATTAAGAACACAGTGGTAGATTAATTTAAATATATTATCCTTAAGAGAAATTTAGTACTTTGAATAACACAAATAAAACTTATAATAAATTCTTATAACTCAATACTGGTATTAGCTCTGATGCTTTCACCTTGATTTCTAGCACTAGACTGTCTGTCTTTTTTGAATTGAACCATTTGAAAGCTGATGGCTCTCTCTATTCTTTGGAATTGCTCTCTCTCTAGCGGGGGAATTTTCTTACAAAAGGTTTGCCCTAACGGGATTTTGTGCCTTTGTTTTTCTATTTAGTATGATCCCAATTTACAGTACCTGATACTAAAATACACTCTTCTTGAAGTTAAATTCACATTATAAAATATTCTAAATTATTTTTAAAAACTATTATTTTTCATTTCGTTCTTCCACTACATATACTAACTCAACTAACGTCCCATTATATATCCGAACACTTCTCATGGATAAGCGATGTGCTAGATCCAAGTGGCAACGCACCCGCTATCCCTCTGATAAACGAATTTACAACAGACTAACTCACCAACTTAAAACAGAACTTAAACAATTACAGAATGAACGCTTTCAAGACTATACATTATCATTAACTACTGAAGACAAGTCACTTTGGACTGCCACAAAGAAAATACTGTCCTATAAACCTGTCCCATCACCATTTCGTCGTAATGACGGCTCCTGGGCTTCATCAGATGAAGAAAAAGCCTCTCTGTTTTCTTCCTATTTATCCACAGTCTTTACTCCTCATCAAATTATGGTAGACCCTTTATTTCATGATTCCATTCAGCAAGATCTCGATTCTCCTCTTCCTCTCTCCCTTCCTCCCAAACCTTTTAGTCCTTCTGATGTCCAGTTTATTATTCAACATCTTTCTCCAAAGAAAGCTCCTGGAAATGACTACATTACTTCAAAAATCCTCCGCTATCTTCCCAAAAAAGCAATAGTCTTTCTAACTCTAATTTATAATGCTGTACTTAGAACCACCCATTTCCCTATCCTTTGGAAATTCTCGATAATCCGTCCTATTCCGAAACCTAATAAACCTCACCATCTTCCTACATCGTACCGTCCCATAAGTTTGTTGCCTGTACTTGGCAAAATCCTTGAAAAACTCCTTCTTAAACACATCCTCCCTGTAATTGAATCCTCCAATATTATACCAGACCACCAGTTTGGGTTCAGGCGTCACCATTCTACAGTGCAACAGTGTCATCGCTTTGTTGACGCCATCGCATCCTCCCTTGAGAAGAAGGAATGTTGCTCGGGTGTTTTCCTCGATGTGAGGCAAGCCTTCGATCGAGTATGGCACCCGGGTCTGCTCTGAAAACTTAAGGGCATCCTCCCGTTTACTTATTATCTTATCGTAAAGTCCTATTTGACTGACCGTTACTTCCGGGTACAAGTCGGAACCTCAGTCTCTCCTATCCATAAAGCCGAAGCGGGCGTTCCGCAAGGCAGTATCCTTGGTCCCATCCTGTACACAATATACACAGCAGATATCCCAACCCATCCGGAAACTGTTCTCCTTACCTATGCAGACGACACTGCAATTCTGTCCTCTCACCGAGGCCCAGTAATAGCACATAGAAATCTCCAAACCCATCTCTTCTCCTTAGAGAAATGGTTCAATAGATGGAATATCAAACTAAATGAAAATAAATCCCAAAATATTACATTCACCCTACGCCACATCACTCTTCCGCCAATCTATTACAACTTAATTCCTATCCCACCCACTAATGTCGTCCGCTACCTTGGGTTGTTCATAGAAAAAGATTAAACTGGAACCCTCACACACGACTGAAATGAATTGAACTCAACAGACACTATCGACTATTGAAACGACTGCTGGACAACAGATCTAAACTGTCACTAGACATTGTCTAAGTGACAGTTAAAAGACTGATATATACCTCAATATTAAAACCCATCTGGACGTACGGCATTGAGCTATGGGTTTCAACAAAACGTTCCAACCTCCAAAGACTACAATCCCTTCAATCCAAAATCCTTCGCACCATCGTTAACGCTCCTTACTATGTTTCCAACCTAACCATCCATAGAGACCTTGAAATCCTTTTCGTTAATCTTGTCGCCCGAACCCGATATAAAAAATTTCATCAATCCCTGCAGTCCCATTCTAATCCTTTAGTCCGTCACCTATCCTCCCGCACTATTCCCGATAACCCTCCCAGGCGTTTAAAACGCCAGTGGCCTCGCGAGTTTCTTTCTTCAAGCGATGAGAGCATTTAGCTCAGCTTATAGGGAGTGCTACCGCTGGGTAGCTTCTCTCCTCGGATCGGAGAATGCGTGTGCGCGAGTGCGTGCATGTTTATGTAAGTGCAGTGCTATCAGTGTTACTTATAGCGTAGATAACGCTGGTGTAACAATCAAAAAAAAAAAAAAATATTAGGCGATAGAAACTAAACTATTAATATATAAAAGGGAAAAATACAATTAAAATAACATAACCGGCCTCTTCTATCTGCCCTAACTATGTACACCCACCAAATTATTACTCAAAATAAAACAAAAAACTAAAATTTTTCTAAAGAAAATGTTATAAACTAAACAGGAAATAGTAATTATTTAGAACTTACTTCATAACATTAAGGCCATAAAAAATTGAAATTCCTTCAACGATAATTTTATGATAAACTGAACCAAAAAAATAATTATTACTTCTGTTAAAACCAAAAAAAGATAAGAGAGAGAGCGCAACTGAGGAAACAAAAATTATTAAAATTATCAAACAATATTTTTGTAAAGTTGTAGAAGCACAGTAAAACCACTCCAGTCCGAAACAGTTCAGTAAACTCGCCTCTTGTTTTCCGATCTATTTATATAGTTAATTAATTAATTAACTTATTATTTTTTCCGTGGTATTTCGTTGTTTTTTTTTTTGTTTAATTTAAGAAAAGAAAACTTACGGGTGCACCCTCGTTAATTTCCGTAAGGTCAGCTTTCTGTAAAAAGGTGGTTCCCAGCACCAATTCTCTCAGCTCTGGCTGTTGATCCCCTTTCGGGTATGGTCCAACTCCTTAAAGTCTTGTTGGCTCTGTCAAGCCGCAAAACCAGAAAAAATCCGAGCAATCTCGTGTATAGAATTGGGGCTATTTCACTTGCCACTACCACTGGCCGACTGCTGGAATTCTCTCGTTGTTGAACTTTGCCTCATAGATATACGAACATGTGAACTGTATATGCGAAGTACGTAAACACTCTCCTCTCTCATTCATTACTATTGCAATACTTTTCTTATGCAGTCTTTCTCTCTTTACTCTTAAATTTATTTTTACTTCCTTTTCTATTACGCGTAATTTATTCATCTTCCTCTTTCTTTCCCCATTCTTTTCGTTTTTTTCTGTTTGTTTTTTATTTAACTAAATTTTAACCAAAATTACTTAAACTAAAATAATTAATCAAGCCAGAATAATGAAAAACATACAATTTTTTTTCTTTTTGAAAGAAAAAAATACCTAAAAAAAAGTGCTTGTTAATAATGGTCTCCGTTACACCATGTGGTCCCTATCATGCCGGAGACAGGTGAGAAGTTTGTGCTAATGCATGATAACCTCGCCCTCATACAGCCCACATAGTGCAGGCCTTTCTTAAAAACCATAATACTGACTTCCTAAACCGGCCTGCCCGTACCCCTGCCTTAAATCCCATAGAGCAACTGTGGGATATACTTGGAAAACAGATAAGAGATCGGAGAGTCCTTCTTGGGACGCTTCAGGAGCTAGAAAGGGCTCTTCAAGACGAATGGGCTCTAAACTCACAAAACGAAATTTCCCGCTTGATTTAGAGCCTAGAAACTGTGATAAAGGCAAGAGGAGCTAATACTCAATATTAGTATCTTCCCTCTAAAAAATAATGTAAAATAAAAATAAAACACCAGGTAAATAAAATTTTCTAGATTCACATTTTTTTAATTAATTATTTTAAATTTCCTACATAATTCTATTTATTTGTTTTATTTTGAAACTCAGTTAAGCTATAAACGTTATGAACGGCAAAAATTATTAAAAAATTGAAACTATACTTAGAAATAGTAAATTTTTCAAGTGGCCGGAATTTTTTGCCAGTGAGTGTATATAAGTTTACATGAATGAGATCACTGACTGAGGTACAAACTACCTCGCTTTAATCCACCATTGCAATATGCAGGTAGTTGTTAAGATTGCTAAAACTGTAAGTGGAGCTGTTGAAAGTTCAGTGGCCGAAGAACATGATACTCTCTACTAGAGCAACTAACTCCAAATACACGTAAGCTGGCAGTCCAACTCTTATATATAGACACCGATCTAGTTGTACGACGTAATTAACCAACTCTGTAATGTGTCCGCTAAATGTAAATATGTACATCGTGTATTGTAAGTGTCGTATTGGGCAAATTTGTAGTTCACGTCTTCCAGTGTTTTTACAAGAAAAAACAATATTCCCTAAGCACTTGACTAAATTTTTACCGTCACAATTTTCTCAGTTTATTTTCCATTATATTTTCATATTGTTATTGTTTCTGATTGGCAGGGGTACTTTTATTTGAAATGTACAAGGATTTGTAGATATGAACTGTACAATCAATCAAAAGGCATAATAAAAAAAAAACCCTATGGCGCAACAGCCCATGAAGGGCCAAGGCTTGCCAGACGGCGATTTGAATGGGAGGGGCGCGTGGTAAGCACTGTTCCCACACCGTTTAGTTCCGGCCTTCGCTGCCTAGGGCGCTACTAACTGTAGCTTCCCACTTTTCATCGCGATGCTAGGTCAACACCGACTTTGCCCTCAAGGGATTCGAACCCTGAATTCTCGTACGAAAGGCGAGTGCGCTAGTCACTAGACCAACGCGTGAGGACAAAGGCATAATAGTAAGTAGAAAAACATGCTGTGAAACAATCTCTTGCTGAAATTTTCACATTGGCAAGTGACAGATCAACATTAGGGATTGGCATTTTCGTTTTATGTGGTTCTTAATATTGAATGAACCCGTATTTTTATTTAAATAGGTTTTTAGAGCTCTATAATTCCACCTTAAAATTGTCGTCTTAAAAATAATATTTTTTTTAATGTTTTTAACAAATTTTCAGTCTGTTTACTAACAGTGAACAGCATAATTTGAAAAAAGAAAAATTGCAGAAAGCTCGAACTTGATTATGTATTACCATTAGATCTGACATAAATATCTGTAAAATGTGTCAACTGGATGGATGTCTATAGTGAATATCTTTTTATTGAACAAATAAAAATATTTTAATATTAATATATAGACATATGGGTGTAAATTTACAATCTTATGTGTTTCCTGGACATATGGGTTGTATTGTGTTTCCTGGACAGCCATACAACCATACCCACACGGACATACGAACAAACTGATATACATACAAGCAGACATACAGATATTCACACATAGAATCAGACAGATTCGTATGATCGTACAATCACACACCACCACATACACACACACACACACACACACCACACACAACCAGAAGTTGCAGAATATTCTCGCGCTTAAGTTACACCACATCCGGGGAAGGGATTAGCTCAGTGGTAGCACACTGGTCTAGCCCTTAGATTTTCTTTTCCTAGGAGTCACTGCTCGTTGATGTGCACTGAGAAGGCTTCGGACACATTAGATGTTTTAGGTTGCAGTGCAGTATCCCCTACAACAATCTACTATCTACGTCATATCCTAGTTCCTCGTGCTGAAAAGTCCCATTACCTTCCTCGAACGAATGCTTCAAATAAAAGTGTATTAAATATACCACACTTAAGAATGTAGCTACCTAATAAATAAATAAAAAGAAACCATTTGTGAGGAAATCGCAAAAAAAAGTATATGGCAATTGGCAAATTACGTGAAAACCTTGGATCGTACGTTGGAGCTGACTAGATTTCAAACTTATGATACTTCCTTATTGGGCTGTGCTCTTTACAGACTTTCAAGATGTACTTCCTTGGAAAACTAAATTTCTAATATTTAACTTAATCACACTAATTTGTGTGTGATGTGTAGAGTAAATGTTGTGTAACTGTATCTTGGTTTGAAAAAAATAATTTATTCGAAGTAAAATTATCCAACAATTAGTAATAGTTATTTATCTGACAAGAGACTGAAGTATCACTTTCACACAGTTGAGTTCAGGTTTGCCCAAATGATCGCCAGCGATTTTGGTAACAGAACGAGAGTTGTAAAAGACTACTCTCGCGATCAATATTATATTTTTTTAAAACAGTTAAAACTATAAAAGAAAAAAGGATATAAAACTGTAAGACATGTAAATTAACCATTAAGAGAATGTTGTCATTAAAAGAGGAAGATTGTAAAATATTGGATTAAAGTTAAGCCAACTTATATTAGGTTTTCTGATATTCAAGTTATTATTTTCTTAATTTTAAAATATTAAAATAGGTAACTGTTTAATGTAAAAACTTCTATTTACTTTAATATTATAAATATATTTCAGCCATTTCATTCAAAACTTGAAATGAGGTTAACTGAAAAGTGGCAATACTTTGTTTATTTTTAATCTCTAGAGATTAAAAATCACTTTTACTCTCAATAGATTTAACTCCTCTATGGACTAAAGTACAATTTCAATCATTGATTTTAATGGAACAATTCAACTTTATTCAACTATTGTAGACAAAATATTTTTTATTCTGAAATAAATCACTTCTGTATTTCATTTCTTTACTTTTATCTTCATCTATTATTTTTTATACTTTTTATTATGAGAGTAGCAAAGGAATGTTGGTGAGACACCTAGCAGAGCAATAAATCGGATTACCTGTGTCAGTTTTCCTCATTTATCTGTGGATAATATCTTTCTCAGCTGACCTTCTACACTGTTACCAATATAAAAGAACTGGTAACAAAGGAAATACACTTTTCATTCGTTTTAAATTGAAAATTGGGAAGTTACTCTTAGTGTTGTAAGACGAAGTGTTGCGAATGCGTCATATTTTTCAAAACTCAGTTATGTGTATGTATGTGGGAAGTAGGATGTTTGTATATATTTATAATTATTATAATTATAAATAAAATGTAAAATCTATGTATGCAGGTATCTACTAGATGTAATTTTTTTTTTTTTTGACATAAGCTTTCGCTATTCAGCCAGCATAACACGTTGCGTAAGTTTTCAAAATATGCAGGATATGACATTAATTAGGCTTAAATAAGCAAAGAAGTACTAACAAAAGAAATAAAAAGAAAAAATCAAATTTTTAACAAATAATCAACTCGATGAATACGGGCCTTATACAAGATATATATATATATATATACATATTAAGTCTGATTATAGCTGGCTAAAAATTCTATTAAAAGCATATATACGTATACACTTTCGGAGAAGATAATGCTCTCATAGTTAAATGGTGCTGTCAAATAATTATATAGCTTTTAATGCATATAGTTGAATTTAATGGCTGTTTTATGTAATTTTACTTTGTTTAAGGGTTATAAATTTAGAACCTCTTAACAGCCTTTATTATTATATTTTTCATGGTGTGAATTACATTATTCCCGACGTTTCGACACTTTGCGTGTCATTATCATGGGAAGATTATTGTTCACAATTTCTTTTACAATCTGAAATATAATTTATAAATCTTATATATAATTGTATCCTTAGTTAACAATTTAAATTTTGAATAATAAGAATGTCCAACAAATTGGTTATACCAACCTGTATTGCGAGAGGTGATTAGTTTAGCAGAGTTATTTCCAGTTTACAAGGTACGTCCAAAATTTTTTATTTAATTGTAACTTCATTGTTACTAGTCATAATTTAAATAGTTATTTAATTAAATTTTTCACCTTAACTGGTTGTAATAAGTACCTAAAGATTTTTGAGTTTGGGACCTCGTGGTACGAATTTGATTTTTTATTATATTGACTATTATGCGTTAGTATATTCTGTTATTATATTTGTAAATTTAAGGCCTGTAATATAAAATGATTAAAATAGCTTTGTACTTATTTGCTTTTTTTGTGTATTAATATAATACATTTTTGTTGTACATAATTTGTTGGACATTCTTATTATTCAAAATTTAAATTGTTAACTAAGTATACAATTATATATAAAACTTTTAAATTATATTTCAGATTGTAAAAGAAATTGTGTACAATAATCTTCCCATGATAATGACACGCAATGTGTCGAAACGTCGGGAATAATGTAATTCACACCAAGTTAAATATAATAATAAAGGCTGTTAAGAGGTTCATAAATTTATAACCCTTAAACAAAATAGCTCTTTGAATAAATGTTCTCTTTGCACGTTGTATTTCGGCTAACCATCACAACATGCTCAGAGTCTTCAGTCGTGTGGCAATCCGTGCATAACGGATTAGTTCTTTGGCGTATATTGAATAAATATGCTCCACAACAGCGTGACCTGACAGAAGCCTACAGATTGTTGTGGCAAAATGCTTTTTCAGTCCAAGCCCCCTGAACCAAGGCACTTTTTTAATCCTATCTACCGCAACCTTGTAAAATCTCCCCGGATTCGAAGTACCCTGCTTGCCATTTTTTGATGATATTCGTCGAGATCGTCCTCTTCACATCTGATGCCGGAATCCGAATGTCGCTCCTCTCTCCATTCACTGTAGCATCCTTCGCTAGCCTGTCCACAACTTCGATGTTTTCAAGACCACTACGCCCTCTTGCCCACACAAAGTTAAAATTTTTCTTACTATTTCGTAACTGGTGGACTAGTAAGAGAATATCTATGATTATCTTACTGCTATTGGCTACATTATTAGTGTTTCCAAGCTTATCTAATGCACTTTGGCAATCAGTAATTGTTACTTAGTTGCTAAATGGGAGCTGATTAATGTATTGAAGCGCTAGAAACATGGCTACCAATTCTGCTGTGTAGTCTGTTGCTAATTCGTATAATCTATTTGTGATGGCATATCTGGCCTGAGGATCATAGACTTGACTGCAGCTCCCACTTGCCCATTCATCTTTCAGCCGTCGGTATACAAGTAATAGCTATTCGGCCACATATTCAATAGATAGTCATTAAATATTAAATTTCTCATATTCGGAGAGACACTTTTTCTAGTTCCGTGCATTTCTTATACTCTACTACCTCTGTAAGGCATCATAGCTTACTGTGTAAACAGGGAATATGTTTGCCGAGTTTATAATATTTTTAACTGGAGCATAGTTGGTGAAACTTTCTACGTGTGTGGGTGCAGTTTTCTTATTCCAGTACTTATATGTTAAGGTCGTCACGGCTTAATTCGCAAAGTTTATTGTATACATCGCTTTAGGTTTCCATTATTTTCAGAACCCATCTATCCGAGAGTAAATGGATTCTCCATTTTAAGGGTAACTCACAAGCTTCACAATGCAGTATGTCTACCGGTGTGCTGTTCATGTAGCCCAAGCATAGTCTGATGCATTTGTTTTGCATAATTTGCAAAGGACGCACATTCGTGCTACTTGCTTGGCCATAGAATAAGCAACCGAAATTTGTTACTGCGCGAATCGTGCTTCGATAAAACATTAAGGCTACTTCCGGATCGGAACCCTATTTTTTGTATGCGATGCATCTCAAGAAGTTAAAATATTTTTCGTTTTTTTCTAGAATGTTTTGGATGTGTCTTACCAGTTCAGAGTCTTATCAATTGTAAGTCTTAAGAATTTTACTGACAACTGACAAGGGAAATACTTAAGGCCTAGTTTAAGTTCGCTTGGCAGATTCAGCCTTCTCCTCCTAGTGAAAGGGCATACCGATGACTCATTTTCCGAAATCGACAATCCTTGCTTCATGCACCATTCTTCTAATCTAATAGCTGTTGAATTTAAGGATTCTTTATACTCTTCAACTGTATTTTTCGATACAAATAAACAAATATCATCTGCGTACTGAAGTACTTTTATCTCCGAGGGAAGTAATTCTTCGAGTTCGGCCACATATATTGCATACAGAATCGTGCTTAGAATACTATTCTGCGGCAAACCAATCTGTGTGTGATTGGGACCTTCGATTTCTTTATTTTTCTTGAAGTATAGTCTTCTTTCCTATAGTAGCATAATAATGTTTTTTATAAATTTACTAGGAAGCCCAATTTTTCAATTAAAATCTAACTAATTTCCTTATAAAATCCTCAGTCCATTGTCCCTTCTGTAAAACTATTGTTTTATCTGAGTAGCCATCTATAGATTTTATTTTACGCCAGATCTTTTTAATTGCAGGGTTTTTCAGTTTCGCAGAACGCTGCCCAGGATTATTTCTTACTTGCCTTAGTAATTAACCTTGTCTCAGCTGATTGCCTCTTATATCCAGTGTGGGACTATGTTTAAATTTATAAAGGCTGCTTTTCGTTTTCTAATACTTTCTTCACATTTATCGTTCCACCAAGATTTAGAGTTACTAAGAATTGGTTTCTTTCTCGGGATAGACTTTTCGGATACAAAATTTAAGGCTTCTATAAATCCATCGTAATCCTCGAATTTTTTTAAATCGTAATTAATAAATTCATTTTTAAAATATTCCCAGTTTGCTTTCTTTAAATTCCATTTTAGTGGGGAATTATTTTTATAATATTTCATAGGTTTTGTACTAGATGTAATTACTGTAGGGAAGTGGTTAGAGCGAGGGTATCGTCATATACGCGCCAAATTAGTAGAGGCGCCAGAAGTGGTATGCAGAACGTAATGTCTACCGCCGATATAATCTTCTGCCTAATATTACTTAAAAGAGAGGGAACCATCGTTTAGGTATACCAGATTGTTGTCAGTTATAGCGTCTAGTAGACATGACCCTTTGGGTCTGTAAAACTAGATCCGAATGCACGTGAATGAACATTAAAATCACCGCCTCACTAGGAAAGGTTTATTAATGTTTAGTATAAAATTATTCCAATCCGTATACGTAATTTTATTTGCTGGATTGTACAGAAATATTATAGGTATATTATGTTCACTACCGGAAGTGGGAATTGAAATGCTAACGCACATTAGCGCATATTATGTAAATTCTTGGTTTCCTTAAAAGGTAATCTATTGCTCACTAAAATACCGCACCCCGCCTTCCCATCGCGGCGGTATTTTCTAATTATATGATAGACAGAAACATTTATTTTCATGTTCGTTTTAAACCAAGTCTCACTTATTGGGGCCACATTTATGTTCTCATTCTTTAAAAATATCTCTAGGCTCCCTTTATTTATTACAGCAGATCTTGCGTTCCACTGTAAGATGTTTAGTTGTCGGCTCATATTATATTTTTATTATTTTGTAGAATCAAATACCCTTTGACATTCCTAGAACTACAAACCCTATTAGAATAAATTACAAAATTTATCACGCTGTTGAGTATACGATTTATGTATACTAATTCGATAATTACGCTAACCACAAAATCCACATAGAATCTAGCCATGTACTTAATATAGATAGGAATACATATATATTTATCATATTTCCATAACGCATATTTCCAAATAAATTTACGATACTTATAACTATAAGCATAGATGTCGGTATATTTATTCAATTCATACAATGTTGAAATTCTATCACGTAATAACATCAACTCTTTCCTTTCTCAGTTGTAACAATTCTTTGTTTTGGTGGTTGGTTCCGCAGAGCTGGAAAGCATCAGAGTCATTTTCCGTGGTAGCCTGCTTCATTTTGTGGTCATCGACCGGTTTCGGGCGTTTGCCCATCTTCAGGATGCGTTTTTCAGACAGTGTGACAACACAGACTCGTATAGAGTAACTTAGCTTCACACTAACTTGTTCGGTTATGCCCTTATTTAGCTTGTTTTTAATATTGTTTATTATAGAGATAGTTCCTTATCGCTTTCAAAACACTTTTCTACTTTCTGAGGCCGGTAGGGATTAAAGAGAATTATTCCCCCGACTAAATTTTTAGGAGTAGAAACACTGTATAATTGCTCTCTGATTTGACTTTGTGTGAAATGAGGAGGCAAATATTGCCTTCTCTTTTTAATAAACTGCTTTGAACTATCCTCACTTTGGTTTTTAGAGACATTTATTTTAAGAGCCGGAAATTCTTGGTCAGAAGATAGTTGGGGTACCTTTAAAGCTTTAGCAAATGTCTCACACTGTACTCTCTCTTTTGACACTGTGCATGGAATGTTTTCTAAACACTACGCTTTTTTTTCTTTTTATTTGGCGAACTCAGGACATACTTTATAATCTATAGAGGAGTGATTTTCCTCACAGTGAATACATTTCTTTTTTTCAGATTTGCAAGAATCTTTACTATGATCTGACTCCCCACACAAACCGCATCTCAAACTACCTTTACTTTGAGTACTACTAAGGTGCCCATATCTCAGACATTTGAAGCATTATATAACTTTCTGTACATAAGACTGGACACCTTACAAAGTGCACCATAACATATAGCGGCAATATTTGACCCCTAAATGTTAACAGGACAGTAGAAGTAGGAATTTCCTCAACTTTTCCGTTTTCTGCTTTCCTTTTTTTAATGAATCTCTTTACCTTAACTAATTTCACAAACGCCCCTCCACTATGTTTCAAATTATTAAATATTTCTTCCTCAGATAATGAAATTCCACCTTTCTAATTACACCATGTCTTCTGACCAGAAGTTGGGGAATGTAAGCATCGAAATTTAACTCCTAAAGAGCCTTAGATTCAATTTATTGTGTTTGCTCTACTTTTTTAAACCAGAATTTCATTTTATTTCTCCCAATTTTGTACATTTCAATGATATCGTTTTTAATATTTTGCATGAATATATTTCCCGATTTTCATGGGGTGCATTCTTGAACTACCCTCTCCTTCACCCAAACTCGCAATATATACATAAAACGGGCCACTGTCCCCAGGTATGAATACTTCTTTAATTTTATTCTCCTCTCTTACCTTGTTTTCCAGTGATGCAGCTCCCTGATTTACCTCTTTCTTTTCACGTATGTTTATTGAAGAGATTTTACTTCTTACAGATGTTTTACTTTCCTGCGTTCGTATAATCCGAGGCGGTTTCCCCCCCCCATGTATCTCCCATAACCTAAAAACGAAACCACCACTCGATCTATACATAAAATAAAATAATTTTTTTTTTTTTTTAGTAAAACAGACCACCAAAAAAAAAAGAAAAGAAAAACAATGTAATTGAAATGAAATTAATAGAAGTTATTGTAAGTAAGCACTAAGATAATCGCGACCTTTGACCACTACTTTACTCTAGTGAAGCCAAAGACCAACTGGAGTTTTGCGTTATCGCCAGATATACATATTCGGATTTCGACAACAAAGTACGAAACAAAATGTTTTTAGCGAATAGTGTGCTGGTTGTACTTAAATGGGTGTTGGGTGTGAACAAAATATCTCAAAAATAATATAGAACTGCGAGATTTGCAGTACGAGAAAGTTGTATTTGTTTCAACCAGATTTTTGTCTTTCCTCTTCTAATCTTGGAAGTGCAATTTCACATTCACACTTTGTAGGCTTTCCTCTTGAGGCCTTATCGCTGCATTAAGCGTCATCAATTTTTTTTTTTTTTTTTACTCTGTATTTAAGTTTTATTAACCATTACAGAGAAGTTCTCAACAAACATATTTATGGTTTTAACCAAAAACACATACTTAAAATATAACTCAATTCTTAAAATATACTCAAGACATCAATTCCTTAAACAAAATAAATACATGTAATTTGAACATAAAATAAACAGAGAAATTAAAAAAGAAAATAACTCGTACTTGAGATTAGTATAGAAACAAAATTAAAATAAAATACAATTTTACAAATATGGAAAAAAAATAAACAACAGAATATTGTGAGGCTACAGGAAAATAAAACAAGATTATTAAAGAAAAAATCATCAGAGCAAAAATTTACAAGTATGAAAATTAGCTAAATGCCAGAAGTTCTTGATAATAATAATAATAATAATATATTCGTTATAAATTAATTTAAACTTTAAATGAATATTTTTGAAGATCTGTAATTAAGAATTTCCTTTTTAAAGCTTTTATAGTGTAGTAGTAAATACTATACATTTTATTAATTTTGTCTATTTTAAGGAGCCCTAACAAACCAGAGCCTTCCAATAAATAATGTTCGAGATGTATAACTCTATAAGATTCAAATAAAGGGCAAGAAATGAAAAAAATGAAAAAGATCATCTTTCAAATTTAAATTACAATATTGGCAGATATCTTCCGCGTCCCACTTGTAATTAACTTCATCTATGTAAAATGATATATATCTGGAATGCATAACTCTTATTCTACTAATAAGGCGAGTTACTTTAATGGGCACGTTAAAATAAAAATACTCTTCTATCCCCAGAACTGTTTTTAATGAAAAATAGATAGGGTTGTAGGATGAATTCTTTATTCTCTCCCAGTCCTCAGAGAAAAGTTTATTCTCATAAGAATTCAACATATTTTTAATATTATTCTGGATTAATTGCGGGTCTCGAATCATCCACAACCAATCGTACTCCACAAATGTAAACATTTGTTTTAGTTGTATTGCCCAATTATAAATCAGATCATTACAGTTTTCTGCTAACTCTAACTGCCGTTCTAAACATATTCTGGGCAACCTACTTGTAGGCATATTTAAAATTTTTACATACCATTGCAGGGTAAGTTCAAAAACTGTAATACTTATTCTGTATTTACCTAATTCACACCGTATAAAGTGGTTCGGAGTACAAGAGGGCCAATGAAATATATACTTGAAATATTTAGTTAGAACAGTTTCTATTTGCTCCAAATAACGAAGCGACCACACTTCTGCGCCATAAAGTAGGACTGATCTAACTAAACTCTCAAACAGTTTATCCTTCGTCACCGAACTAGTATTTCTAGATTTCGTGGTAGAATGCTCGCCTGCCATCAATTTTACATGTATTATATTTTTTCTTAAAAGTCGATTTGTTTTTATCAGACTATCATCAATTTCTTGGTCGTGTTGACTAAAAGCCATTCAATAGGCTCAATAAAAAGTGCATTTTATTGTAAATGTTTCAACTTATTGACATGGTTTTTGTCATTTCCAAAAACTTCACATCTGAACATTTTTTTTAGTTTTTCTTAAAAAATTATTATTGAGTATAATGAGATTAACATTATATATATAATAAGATTAACATGTGCATATTTTTTTATTGTGCTGGTTATCTTTACTTTCTCTTACTACTAATAAGGAAGCTCAATTTGGTATTGGTATCACCGCCGCAACAGACACGAAGTTTCGGGCAAAATCCATCAACGGAAGTGCGATTTTACAGAATATTTCTTTTTTCAATTTTTTGTGATTTTCTCGAAAACGGCACCAATGATTTTCTTTAAACTTCGTATACTATCTACACACACAAATAGCTATAACTTTTTTTCTTTTGATTATTAAGAGGGTTCAATGGGAATAGTAACTAACGTTAACCTACCCTCTAAAGTAGCACTTCAAATACAATGTATGGTTCAACAACTTATTCATTTGTATATATTAGAAGCATTGCTAGAATTTGAATTTGACGAAATTGGGTTAACCGGAAGTGCGTCTTTACAGAATAGGTTTTAGAGTTTTCTGGAATTTTCTTGAAAACGGTTACAACGATTTTCTTTAAACTTGGAATGCTTGCTGCATAGATAGAAGAGTATCACTTTTATCTCAAACATTTTTCTGAGAAAATTGATTTTAGTGGGGTATTGGGGGGGTTTGTCAGTTAGTATAAATTTAATTTTGGGTAATTGTATCTTTGTTTTGATATTTTGGCGAAACGCCGCTCTGGTATACACGTAACACCTTCACCACCATGTTTATTGCCAGCCCAGCTTAACATCGAAACGCTGCAATTTTAAAGACAATTTCTTGATTAAATTGTATTAATTAAAGTAAGAGAAAGGCGTATGCGTGTTTCATAACAGATTTTTTTTTTAAAAGGTATAATTTCGATCACATTCACACTTAGCCTCTTATCTTCACAATATTAAATTACTAAAAATGAAATATACATAACTAAAAACTGAAAAAGCAACCATAGCACATGTGTTATGTTAGATAAAAGTTTCAACTTAGGTCATGGAAGTAAGACCAAGTTTGGAGCAAGTAGGTTATTGTAAAGATTCCATTTTTATTCACCAGACAGCAGCCAAAGGGATGTTTATTTTTTGGTCTTAGTTAAATTGAAAATTGAATTTTCTATCAGTATGAGCTGTTTCCCTAGAAACTGCACATCTCCTCCAATTTTTATTAAACGTATATACTATCCAAATTTCTCTGGCATAGTTTTCCATTTTATTTTCCAGATTTCCTTTTTTCTAGGAGATCGGAGACTTATTTTCCCATACCGATAGTATTTTGGCTTCCTTCTTTATTACATAGATTACATATTTTATATTCACAAGTTTTTAGTAATTTGGAGAATCTGATTCAAGCGCACCACTTTCTGTCGCAATAGTCAAGAAAATTTCTAATCTGAATGTTAACAACCATTTCTTTATTCTTCTATTTCGAATGTTGATATTTTTATTCTCTCTTACTAAGCGCCTGGTAGATATCCACAGGTGATTGAATAGTTTAGCTAACTAGAATTAGAATTACTGAAATAGTTATTTATGATATAGTGAGTATAGTAATGGTTGGCTAATTTAAATTGGTTCTTACCTTATATTAACTCCAAAAAAAATCGTGCGTGAAACACTCACACGACTTTCTTTTATTCTAATTAATACAATTGAACAAAGAAATTTTCTTTAAAATTACAACGTTACAGCGTTTAGTTGGGCTGGCCATGGTGGTGAGGATTTTCTTGTATACCTAAGCGGCCTTATGTGAAGCGCTTTATAATACAACCAACAAAGGTTGTGCAAATCTAAAATTAAACTAACTGAAATCCTTGGAAAAATACTTGAAGGACTCTTACTAACACAGATACTTCCTCACCACGAGACCGCTAACTTCATCCCAGAACATCAAATTGGTTTTAGAAAATAACATTCAACAATCCACCAATGTCATCGCGTTGAGCGGAGAGAATGCTGCGTTTTCCTCGAAGGGAAGCAAGCCATCGATCGGGTATGGCACTTCGGGCTGCTCTCGAAGCTTCCTTCCTTCCACCACTACTTTATCCTTAAGTCATACCTCTCTGATCATTACTTCCAAGTAATTGTTGGATCCTCTCTTTCTCCCTACTAAAAGGTCCAAGCAGGTGTCCCTCAAGGGAGCATCTTGGGCTCCTTTTATATACTGTTCACGGCAGATATTCTGACTAATCCTCAAACCTTCCTTTCCACCTATGCAGATGATACTGCTGTACTCTCCTCAGATCCCGAGCCAGAGATATCCCATAGAAATATTCAGAAGCATCTTATTATTTTGAAGAGATTGTCAAAAAATGTGAAATCAAACTGAACGAAATCAAAAATCAACATGTTACCTTTACCCTATGAAGAATTACTTCTCCCCCTCTCAATTATAGCCAGTCTTCTCTTCCAGTCTCTGATGTCGTCCTCTACCTTGGGATGGACATCGACAAAAGACTTACTCGGAACCACTACACACGACTCAAAAGACAAGAAATGAACACTCGCTACAGACAATTAAAACTCCTAGACAGAAGATCCAGTTGTCACTACAAAACAAACGATTAATTTACACTTGACTCATCAAACCCATTGGACATATGTCATCGAACTGTGGGTTCAGCCAAGCGTTCCAACCACAATCGCATCCAATCCCTACAGTCCAAGATCCTTGAACAATAGTTAACGCTTCTTATTATGTTTCCAATCAAACCATCCACAGTGATCTAAAAATTCCTTTTCTCCACAAGTAAGAAATTCCGTAGTACCCTACCCTCACACCCCAATCCTCTAGTCCGACGCCCCTCATCCCGCACACTACCCAACAACTCTCCTAGTCGGCTTAAAGGCCAGTGGCTTCGCGACATCCTCTTTAGTGTCAGTGCTAGTGACAGTGAGTGACAAAGTTGATAGGAGTGCTACCACTGGGTAGTTTCTCAACTCTGTATTTTTTATTTTTTTATTTTTTTTTATTTATTTATTTATTCTTTGCATATACATTTTTTACATAGATCTTCATATTTGCTTATGGCAATATGTTGCCGTTGTAAATTTCAAAAAAAAAAACTAACTGATAGATCACCCTTAGTCTGATAGACTAACTGATAGGCTCCTTAAAATCAATTTTTCAGAAAACCGTTACAAATAAAAATGATACGTTTTCATGAATGCAGCAAACATTTCAAGTTTAAAGAAAATAATTGTAACCGTTTTCAAGAATATTCCAGAAAACTCAAAACCCACTCTTTAAAATCGTACCTCTGGTTAACCGATTTTCTTTGAATTTGGAGGGCCAGCAGTGCTTGTAATTTCTATTAATATTAAATAAGTGATATATGATATTGAAGTGGTACTTTATAGGGGAGCATAACGCTACTGTTCCCTCAGAACCACCAGAAAATAAATATCTCCGAAAATGTTACAAATACAAGTTGTGGGTATTTATGTGTGCGGAAAATACACGAAATTTTGGAGCTGATTATACCCAAACGTATAATTTCTTCGTTATTCACAAGACCGGAAACGCTCTCAATAATATTCCCTCTAAACCACCTAACCAGATCGCTGTTCTAGAATTCTGAAAGAATATCCTAACAAAATCCATGTTTATTTTTCTATTAATCTATTTTTAGTAGAGATTGTTCCTTTAAGATAATAATTTTTTCATTTATTCTTAAGGTGTAAAAATAAATAATTAAATGAGAATCTACAGTATTAAACTGGTGGATACGATAACCTTTCCACGCAGTGTGGTATTAACCACACTATAGATAAATCTAAACAATACGTAGCTAGCCAATAATGTATGGGAAAGAGTTTCATCAGAAATCAAACAAGATTTTCATACTTTCACAAATTGTCCACCTGTCACAACTTTGCAATGAAATTGAAAGTTATTATTAAATAAAGTTTTCTCTTTGCCTTTAACCTCTCCACAGAGGAGCAAATTATTAACTTCTCCACAGAAGGGGAGATTACTATACTTAGAGACAAAATTCAAATAAATTACAAACATTATAATATATATCCAAATATTTTTGCTACTATTTTAAAATAACTTTTTAATCGTAAGTTTTGTTTAATGCTATGGTATTGGCGTTTTTGTTTAACTTTGTCGGACTCCCGATAATAGGATGTATGGTGGTCCTGTCACTTTATAGCAATTTTCACCTCAAGAACATGTTTTGAGATCCCTCAGTCGAATAATTGGTTTTTATAAATTTGAGTTTGTGTCCATATGAATTTCAACACCTTAGTTAAAACTGATTTTGTTTTGTATTTCACGAATTCTCGAAAAGGCTCCAACGATTTTCTTTAAACTTCGTCTTCTATCACATACATAAATGCCTATATCTTTTATTTGAATCATTTCCCTGAAATAATTTATTTTTTGGGGATTCTAGGAAACAGTAGCGTAATTATATAAGGGTGGTACACCCTTATTGCTTTCTATTGTATATATATATGCCTTGAAACCTTGAATTATTTGATCAGATAAATTTCTTTTAGAGAGATTCTAGGAAGTTGAGCTCGAGTTCCCCAAAAGCTCATTCACTGTTGCAGTTAAAATCGACCTTTCTTTTCCAGGACAATAAAGAAAAAACTGCAGGCAAATTTCTTTGAGTCTTTCATGCCTATCTCTTTAAAATATTAATGTCCAGAGGAAAACTATCTCTTAGAAAAATTGTGTAGAAATGGTGGACAGTAAAAACCAGGAAATTAAGTAAATTTTTTAGTGAGATAGTATATTTTCATCATTGCCGCTTGATTTCCCTGTGGAAAATGTAATATTTTCATCTCTGTTATGAATAATTATCTTTTTTTAGCATGCTGCAGTCCATTTTATTTTACCTTGTCTTCTTTTTTCTTTGGCCTATTGAGTTGTCGCAGTGGTCGAATTTGGGAAATTAAGGGTTTTTTGTAGTGTGTGTGTGTGTGTGTGTGTGTGTGTGTCTATGTGTATGAGGTTTGTGTTCATATATAATCTCCAGGAGTGTATAACATAGAAACAAATATCCTGTAGCAGTCACTTCATGCAACTAAATAGCATTTAGTTAATATTTATGTTTTTGGTGTTCGTTACGACCGCTATATTCACTGTTGTAAATTGGATGTTGACGTTCGGTCATATGACCAATCATCATCTATGACCGAACCTCAACATGCAATTTAAAACATTTAGTTAATATGCCAAATGCGTAATGTGAATAAGTTTGAGAGCTCTAGAGAGAAGCCAAACACATCCATCCAGAATTTCCTAAAAATCATTCCCCCCAAAATGTTTTAAGAAAATTTTACGAAACTGTTTTTGAGTCAATCGCGAAAAATTTCTAAAAAAAAAATCGCAAATCCGAATAACGGATTGCGCCAAAAACGATCCTGTCGAAACTCCTGGTGATATTTAATGGGAATATCAGGATTAAGTTTCCTATATTTTTATTCTTGAGTATTTTGTTTGTACAAATGCCTATAAAACACACACCCTTATCCATAAATATAACAACACCCGTATAGTTCACAATATTAGGTAAACAATTGTTTCTGTAATCATGTATGACATCAAGTTCAAAGGTTTGTCATGATCTCAATACTTGTTCTCAAAGCATCGTGAGAAAGTAAAAAAAAAGATGAAGCAAATTGCTGGAATTAGTGATGGAAATGATGATTCCATACATGGAGACCACAATCTACAAATAATATTAGCAAATACGAGCTTTGCTTCATTACTAATTTGTTTAATTCATTAGCAATTAGTTAAATTAATTATTAATTAGCGAAACCACCTTTAAATTAATTAGTTAAAATGTATTGAAATGAACTTGGAAGTCTTATATCATTTGCCAAACAAAATTCCCATCAAAATAAATTTAAGGTTATTTAATGCTAGATATTAATCAATTCAAATTACAGAGAGAGTAAAAGATATACAATCACAATCCTTCATTTTTATATTAACCTTTATCGAAATCAAATGTCCTGTCTAATAAAAAAAATCGGAAAGTAAAGAAAAGAAAAGAAAATTAAATTTTTCCGCAGTTAATTTGCCCCTGTGCTTTATAGGGTCCTTATAAAATTAATAACCGACAATTAATATAAAAAAAAAATTGGATGTATGTTTGAAGTTTATTACACTTTAAGGAACTATTACAGCTAACCTCTACTTTTGCAGTTACATTTTTTTTAATTCTGTGAGTAGTTTAGAGGCGAACGTTTTCTCTTTGATGTGAGAACTCAGGCTCGATTTCCGTGGGGTCATAAAATATGTTGATCCAATTACGAAAGATAAAGTGGAACGCTGCAGTTTGTAGCGTATCTAATGGCAAAGGTCTGAACTGTACGGCGATTGGAATCGCCGCTGATAATTACAGGCAAGAGATGATGTAACATAATAAACAACCTTAAGTGAGGAAATGTACCACAAGCGCTGGCACGTCCATGTTGCTGACACAGCAGCTTCAACGCTATGGTGCTTTCACCTAGCACTTTAAGCTACTTTTACCTCTCTATCGTAACGACAAATAACTTTGAAGCATCGAGCTTCCTTTTCGAGCTGCGCCAAGCTCCTGTCAAAATCAAAAGCTACCAAAAATTGTATTTCAGCTGGACAATATCGCAATTTAAGTTAGATTGAAAATCACTAGGAGTCTACAGTAAGTAATCGAGACAGCTTAAAATTGATTCTCAAGAAATATTCAACAGCCAAACATTCAAGGGCCTAACATAATTATCAAAGACTACAGTACAACTCTCAAGAAAGTCAAGAACCAATACAAGAGGTTTTCACTTAACTTTCTTCAAATAGCCCTGAAAAAGGCCAGATAGTTCTGTACAAGATATCGAGGTTAGTTAAAAGATCGTTAGAATAAGCACAAGTTCTAACGCTACCACCTCGCTACAGGAACAATGCTCTTCGTTCCCCTCTCTCAAATACCCTTTCTCTTTAAGCAGTACCCTAAAATATAATTTTGTGTTATCAATTTAATAAAACTCACCACTGACATTTATGTGACTTTTGTTCCTACAGAGCCTCAAACTGGTTTGGGGTGGTTCGGAGCATGCGCAATTATAAATTACAAATAGAAATGCGTTTCAACCAGATTCACACTGGTTTCAAATTAAAAATCAGTTGTTCCAACCAAACCGTAAACCAGTTTGAAGCTAATTTGTGATCGATCAGAATTAGGATCAAGTAATGCCTACTGTCCAAACTGTCCGGATGCGCAGTAAGTCGTCTTCATTTGGTTGGAATCAGGTAAATCTCTCTCTCACCACAAACACACTCTTGACTGCTGGTAACTCTTTTTCTGAATAAATGACTGGTGAACGGTTATGGTTTAGTCTCAATCTGATTATTGTAGTATAATAATGACTGTCATAGGTAAAAATGTCTGTGCACCGCATGGATTTACACGAATGTGAGGTTGTATTGTAGAATATAAGCTTTCTTTGTTCAGTTTAGTCCGTTCGCATTCGTCATCATTCTATCGTCTCTTCATTCCAGTTTTAATGTTTCTCTCAAATATATTTCTAAGGGTATGGCTTCCTTTGAGATTGCCTCTTTAGCTAATTGGTCAGTAGTTTCATTTCCCCTATTCCACTGTGACCTCTTATCCAGATAACTTTAAAATTTACGTTTAGGCCATGTAGTGCGCACAATTTCTAATACCGTAGTACGGGTGTTCCTGCTGGGATGTCGGAGTTTGGATCCACCGATCTATTATCCAAGAAAATTATTATCTGTTTTTCTGTAATAGCATCGCTTTCTATTGAAAATTTCGCCGCTTCCTTCACCGGCATTATTTGGGCGCTATAGATCGATGCGATTTCTTTAAGCGGTATTGACCATATGATTATCATCGTGAAAAGAAATAAAAAACATTCCAAAATCAAATGGATAATATATTCCCTAACATAACAACCTCACATATATGTTTTTTTACATAAGATGGCGCATATATAAACTATAGGCTTACAATATTTGCATGTTTATACGTATATCTTTCTATTTTCACTTGTTGTTTTGCTCCTCACGAAACAGGGAAAAAAAGAAAAAAGAAAAATCATATTTGTTGGTAGAGAAGCCGAACAAAAAGCCTAACAGAGCTGACGGGCTGTGCCTCCAAACTAGGGCTATGCCCACTCTTCTAGTGCAGCTTCTTGTTCTCATAAATATTCATTCAACGATATGAAATTTAGTTTTTCTCTCTACTAGCTTGCTCACTTTGCCCCTTATATTTTTATTTCTCTCTCTCTCTCTCTCTCTCTCTCTCTCTCTCTCTCTATATATATATATATATATATATTCATATTTATATGACACTTTTTGTCTAATAAAGTTTAAAAATAAATTTATCTAATAACATTTCTTTAAATTACTTTATTATTTGCAGTAAGAGAGAGTTATATGAGTAGCAGTTTTTGACTTTCTCTTACTGCTGTATGTAGGTATTGCAATCGTGTTGTTTTTTTAAAAAAAAACAACATAGAAATAACAACAAAGAACAAACAAAGAATAACAGGAAGCTCGAACTTGATATTTGTATTTGGTACCCGCACTGTGTTCGTCGAAAGTTTCGGTCAAAATATCACTCAGAAGTGCGATTTTATTAGAGTTTTTTTTACTCCTATTTTTTCGCGATATTTTCTTGAAATCGCCTTCAACAATTTTCCTTGAAATTAAGTAACGGCAAACAGAAATGGCGGCCATTTTTATTTGGCACATTTATGTAGGAAAATTGATTTTTTATTTTTGTAAGGTTTAGTGGCGTTGCAATACAGTTCATTAAGATTATAAAACGCTCGGGTATTTAAAATGCAATGCTATCGAAATTCTAATCTCAGTCAACTAGAACTGCGACTTTACAGAATAAGTTTTGATTTTTTTTTTTTTTTTTTTAGCGCATCGACTACGATGGTCATTAGCGCTTCTAACTGTTTATTTCTTTCTAATGCCTAGGCCACTCGAGCTGGGATGGCACATGCTAATCTGTGTGGCTTCCACACAGAGTATCTTGCTCAGCAAGGCAGGCAGGAGCCACAGGCTTTCGAGGATCTACCCACACATCCCCTTTTATGTCGTCGATTTAGTCGACAAGGAGGAGTGTGGGTTATTGTTTGGGCCATCCCTTATTTTAATAATAACTGGGGTAGATTCAGACTAAAGTAAAATCCTGATGTTTAATATAAATGCTTTCTATTTGAACTAGAGTTTATTAAGAGTATTATTACAAGTTAAATAATATTATTAACTTAGGTATAAAATATTACTTATTTTGCGAAGGAGGTTATTTACTGTACCAATAGTGGATGTGCAGTACTTTTAACTAATGTTCCTGCACTTCCTAAATGATCCAGACTAAATTTGACTTAGAGCTAATGGGGTTGAAATACTTTTATAAATTTTCTTTCAACCCCTTGACAAATAAAAACCTACGCTAAGCAATCATGCTAACATTCTCGCCAATAAATACATTCAGACCTATAAAATACATTTAAGCTAATAAATACATTCTCGCAAATAAATACATTCATACTAATGATTCATTCATACCACACATTCACAAAAAGGGAAAGTACTCGATATTCCTTCCCCCTTTATAATTATTGAACTAACCTAATTAGATGAAGTACTTGATATCTTCACCCAGATTCACCTAACCTAACTACTAACTTTATTATATACGTTTATATCTCTCAAAAAATAATCAAATAGCCTCCTCATGTAAGGAGAACCCTCTTTTAGAACAGCGCACTTTTCATGTGGCAGACCTGCTCTTTCTCTCAGTGTACGCAGAGCCTGACACCTTTCCATCACGTGCGCTACTGTCAGCCATTCTCGGCATCGAGGGCACCTCGGCCTTCTTTCCCCAATAAGGAATTGCCCATGGGTCATACGTATGTGACCAGTCCTGCTTTATGGTTTATGATTAGCCATAGTAATCACAATTAATTCGTCGATGTACGTGGTCCCGCCTCCACGGACGCTCAAATAGTCCCAGTTACTATCCGGGTGGACCATGGCACCTCGATATGGTCCGGTGCCAGGGAGACAGCGTTCCAATACCGAAGCACTGGCCCGTGCCCCTGCGGTCCCCTTCCTAACCCTAGGAACCCACCTGAGGCGGAATTCCCTAGCCTTCCTGGAGTCGGGCTATTCCCCAGGTAGGGCTCTCGGATGAAACCGAGGCCAAAGGCATGTGCTGGGATCGGACGCCCGCAGGTCGTTGTCTCCCTCAATGCCCAGGACCCTCTTTTCCACCCTAGCCCCAAAGCCTCGTGCCGGCAAGCACGTAGGAAAGATATTTATACTCCGAGCTTTCAACGAGTGCGTGTCCTTGTTCATGCAGTGTGTGTGTGTGTGTGTGTGTGTGTGGTCGTGTGGTCAGGTGTGAGAAGTGTCGAGTGTTCAGGTGTGAGTGAGTGAGTGTGGTGGGGAGCTCAAGTTTACCTGTGAGTGCGCTGTACCCAAGTAGTTGCACACATCAACTACCTCTGCAGGTCCTACGTGTAGTGTGTAGTGTCAAGGGTGTCAGTATGAATGTATATTGTAGTGAAAGTTAGGCTGGGATACCCGCAGGGACGCCTAGATCCCTGAAGAAGTGGCTAGTCCACTTCCCCCTACGGGGATTTTTGAGTTCGTCTAAACTTGCGAAAACTCCACTTTTATTGGAATTTTTTTCCGGCGAGATTGATTTTGGAAGTCTCATAATTAATTTATTTCTCTGTTTACACCACTCGAGCTGGTTGTCCACTTGTCCAGCAGTTATGGTAGAGCCTTAGGTTTTTCTAACATCTTTCCACACATCCCCACTCATTTCATCCATCTAGTCGACGAGGAGTGTGGAATATTGTTTGTGCCATCCGTTATCTTTCTGGAGCATGCTTTTACAAATCTGGCAAAAGCAAATGCTTTTTTGTCTCTGCATTGCATTACATCTAAGGTGGGAAGTATCTGAGATGTGGAGTCGTTTTAACAAATATTTCTACACTTGAAGAATAGTGCGCTTGTCTTGTAAGGCCAGGAGTTTTCCTTTGTATAGTGCCTGATCCTTCGAATATGTGCGCCATCTTGCAAGGTATCGAGGGCGCCTCGGTCTCCATTCACTAAGAAGGAATGCCCATGTGCCACATTTGTGTGACCAATACTTAGCCTCATCAGAATCACATTCCATTATATTTTTTTTTTTGCGCATCCAATGTCTGTTCATTAGCGCCCCTAGTCATTTTTTCCCCTTTCTCTACCATAACCACTCCAGCTGTGAAATTATATTCTTATTAACTTTATTTTTGTTTTTGCTCTGTACTCTTGCTTTATTATTCTTATTCAAGTTGTATAGAGTATGAAATAAATAAATAAAATATAATGGCAAAGATAAATAGCTGGGTCTTATCTATAAATTAAGATTTGTTAATGTTTAGCGGGTGATCTGGATATTAAATATTTCTATTGTATGTCTCTAGAGTCCGCTAAACTAGATCTAAATAATTGATCACTAAAATTAAAATTGGAAAAGTAGTTTTTCAATGAAAATAAACTTTTCTTCAAAAAGTAATTAAATAATATTCAATTATACCATCAAGATTAATTTATTCAGTCTTTAAATTATCTTATAAATGGGATAAATAGTGAATAGGCTAGGATTAGTTTGCAGCAGCTGTAATCTATTGTAGAATTCTTTAGATGTATTAAACAACTTTAGAAGTGGATTCTGCAAGTTGAAGATCTCCGTACAGTATTACTAACATTGCCCACCTGTCGGCTTGGGAAAACAGCTAGATAAAACCTCTTCTCATTTCTATTTTCTATGGAAATGCTTTCACGTTGTCATCTGTTGGGAAATTTTATATGAAAATCAAGTTTTTCTTTTTTTCTTTCTTCAGATTTTTTTTTGTCACTTTCATAATTCTGTTCTCATTTATATTTTTTCCAATGGACCTTAAAAAAAAAAAAATAATTCTCGATTCATAGTTTAATCGATTTCTTGCCATTTGTTAGTCAGATGTAAAGATTTAAATTGCAAAAAAGTTGTCCCTTTTATCCGATATATGCACGATGTAGCAGTAGCGATATTATGTTTTTGAGATTATATGTATTTGTGTATGTACCATGTGTATTTGAGAACATGTCTGATTCATCGTATGCTTGTTCTCGCGCGTTGGGTTAGTGGCTAGCGCACTCGCCTTTGGTGCGAGAATTCAGGGTTCGATTCACGTGAGGAAGTCGACGTTGACCCAGCATCTTGAGAAAAAGTGGGTAGCTGCAGTTGGAAGCGCCCTTATAGGTAGCAAAAATCAGAACTAAACGGTGAGAGAACCGCGGCGTGCTTACCCCCCCCCCAATAAAAATCGCCGTCTGGCAAGCCTTGGCCCTTCATGCTTGGAAAAATAGCTAAATAAGCTAGCTCCATGGTTTTTTTTTTATGGCATGGTTATTGAGATCGTGTCCACAGAAAACTCCAATTTGATATTTCCTGTAGGTATCACCAAGGGACCCGAAGATTTTGCTCCAGACTCTTTCTGTTTCAGTATAATCCAACCATACATGGAGCGAGTATTTGTTGCCATTAAATTAGATACTTCACGTATCTAATTACTATGCAGAGCAATTTGTGTTAAATAATGGAAACCATCGGTCTGATCTTGAAATCAGATTTAAACTAAACCTCAGTTTATTTATTGTTTGAGCAGCAATGCCCTTAATCAACTTAATTAGAACCCGGTAAAATTGAGTAAACATTAGAAGTTCAGTACATTATTACTGAATGGATTGTGAATGAGATACGATTCACTGGACAACAACAGTTGCGCTCACTAATAATTAGCTATCTGTGAAACCTACTACATTCATTGATTGATTGATTGTGGTTTTGGAAAAGTAAATTTGTATTAAATTTTATTTTAAAAGGTCTTTTCTGACTCATATTGCTGGATTTATACTGGAAAAAGGGAGCCATCACTACTTTAGAATGCTAACAAAACACATATACACACACACACTATATATATATATTACTGACTTGTGCCCCCACGAATGTAAGTTAAGACGTTTAGTAAAAATTACAAGTTTGTGAAAAGTTATCGATTGCATTGTGCAATTAATAAGTCCCTTAGTAGAAAATCGTGAATGACAATTTCTCCCAATTGTAAATTATCCTGTGGCCTGACACGCACACAACATAGAAAGGAAGAATGAGAAATACTATCTATTTGGAGTGTCTAATCCCTGAAATCATGTTTTCCTTCTTGTGGGGGGGGGGGGAGACCATTATAATATAATCAATAAAAAGTCAATTTCCAAAATTTAACACGACACTAGTATAGTGGAGTTTTTGTGGAGACTCAGAGAGTTAGAATTGAACTTCAATGACGACGGTTCACTGGTATATTGAATAAAGCAAACAATACTGTCAGGACTTTAGAGTTAAACAGTGAAAGAGAAAGAGAGGCATGATGTGATGGAGTCACAGACTGGGGAAGACCTAGATAGACGTTGAACTCTCAGACAAACTGTTGTCAGTACAGATAACTTAAATGTTACTGGAGTCGTAGCATTACCATCTTTACCCGTCTTCCCAATATTTTTCGCCCTACCTCTTGATTAGACTTTTCTTTTATGAGTAACTCCTTTCCCTTATTCCTAAAAAATTTTTAAAACTAGATTCGCTAATTCAGGGGTGGGCAACTTTTTTCGTCATTGGGCGATGAAATTTTCGTGTCATGCCGCGGGCCGAAATAGATTGAACGATATATCGAAAAAATTAAAAAATGTTATATTACATGAATTACAAATTAATAATGTATTTGAAAAAAATCTGATGTGAAACACTCACAAGAACTGATTTTATACTGTGGAAATCTGTAATACCACATTATTTATACGGAAAAAAAATTCTGTACATGGGCGAACCGCCGAAACCGGTCGATAGCTACAAAATAAAACAGGCTACCATAAAAGAATTCTCTGATGTTTTCTTACTGTTCGGACCCAACCACAACAACTAAAAAGATATTTCATCGAAAGTGGGGCATACAGATGATTTAGTGTAGGTAAAATTTTGGTGTGTACAGAACTCCAGCGCCGTGTTATATATACCTCGCAGTATTATATTCTCCTCTAATTACTTACATAATTAACAGGTTTCCTGAGCTGAGAAAACATAACTAAGGGTGTCTAAGCTTGCTTACTTTAATAACATAACGTAGAGGTCGCTAGAGAATTACCATCATTGTAGTGGTCGCCATCATCATCATTAAACTGATGGAAATCATCATTTCTAAACTCCACCATCATGGTGGAGGTTAAATACGCACCATGCCTATTTAATTCAAGTGTGTATGTTCACTCTATCAGTTTGTGGATGTATGAGAAGAGTGAGTGCCCTCTACGATCTTAGTTGGTAAACAACTATTATTCTCCCTGGTAGGGTGGGGCCGCTGCTCTACTCCACCGCGGGTATCTGTATTAATGATATATGTTCAATTATTATGTTACCACACGCCAAAACATGAACACCGCCTGCTTATAAATTTCGCAAACTATCAATCAAAGTAAAGTATTGTTGTTTCAAACAGCTGTTGCTATAATATTTGAATCATAAGAGAGAAATTATTTCAATTATTTATTTTTCTCCATGAGGAGGAGGAAGTGGCAATCATGTAGATTTTCCAAATTTAGTTTTTTCCGGAAATGCATGCTTTGAAGTATTCCGACACCACACAAGGATTTTTAGAAACTGTTTTATTGGCGTGGGTTGCGAGCGCATTATAGTGTTCAAGAAAATTGTTGTGGTTGGTTCCGCAGAGCTGGAAAACATCTCTGATGTTAACGAAAATTGTTTGAGCTAATTATTTTCGAGGAAATCGCGAAATACTTAAGTGTGCTGATATACATCACTTCCGTTCCCATATTTTGACCGGACGTTCCATCAAGAATCCGATGGAATTCTAAGATATTGTAGGAATTAACAGAATAAGTTAAGCTTGTAATTTTTCATTTGTGATAAGAATCTTAACTTTCATACATACATTAAGAATCTAATCACAAATTTTATCTTTACCTAATAGATTTCAAAACATGTATTTATTTTTGATGAAAAGTCAATACTGAAAATTTGACAAGATTGTAGTATTTTATGTTACAGTTGGCAGGTAGAAGTAAAAAAAAAAAAAAAAACCAATCGTCCCAACATCAAACTTGCTGGAATCGGTGTTTTTTAATTCTCTATCTATTATAAAGTAGTCGGTATAAAAAATGGAGAAGATGTTAACACTTCCTGCTTGCAGAATAAAATGTGCCTCCAAAAAATGAAATGAGACCCTTCATTTTACACTCTTTAAACTCAAGTGTGAGTTAATTTTACATTTGGAGGTATACACAGTGTTCTAATTAGGGGCGATCTATATAAATATTTAAACAAAGAACCCTGGAAATTTCCATGTTTTAATTACCAACTTATAATTAAATATATTTTTAATCTCATTTTATATTTTTATTATATTTTTGAAGGTCATGTATTATGAAGATTAACGGCTTTACATTCCCTCACAAACAAAATAAAAAGATAATAATTACAGAACGGTACCAGTAAACTCTGCCAATAAACTAGGTCCCAGCAGAACTATGGAGTCTAGCCAAGTCTACGGAGTCTATGGGAACAATTTCAGAGCCGTTTTCGTGAAGATCGCGCAGAAACAGGAAAAACCCATTCAGTAAAATCGCACGTACCTACTCTAATTAGAAGAATTTTACGACATTTTGAAGTCCCATAAAACAACTTTCCTAGAAAAATGTTTCCAATACATTTGATGAGGCGTTGATGTATGTGTGTTTTTATTAAAAAAAATTTCTGGAATCGTTTTCGAGAAAATCACATAAAAATGAAGAACCAAAACATCCAAATCAGACTGCGTTTGGCGTATTTTGACATCAAGATTTTGGGTCTTATCTGAGGCAGTATTTAAAAAGATTTCCTGTGTTTTTAGGACACTTTGTTTTCACACATACATACACACACTTTGCTTAAAATATTTGTTCATAATCAAAGGAATAGAAATATTTAATTTCAGTGAAAACATGCTTCCTCATACACCTCGACACTTTACTGACGAGACTGCATACTATATAAGAACACTGACATGGAACGGAACTACAATAGATTTATCAGATTGCAATAGATTTCACTATATAACCCCCACACACAACTAATGTCTGAGGGTCCCAGTTTGATGGAAATTAATTTACAGTTATTTCCATTATTCCAGTATTAAATTATTCTATAATTAATAAATATAATGTGTTGGCATCCTGTACTATCGATCAAGTCAACAAGAGGTTATGTAACAGTCTGGAAACCTTCCAGCAGAAATAATGGTAAAAAAGGGAGGAAATTGAGGCCGGGCATGAAGCGTGCTCTTTTTAATACTAATGAATGGCTTCATCTTCTTTATCGTTGGTGCTTCTTTCTTCCAATCCACTTCTCTTCTTTCGCCTCCTTAATTCATTCCCTGTTTCTTTCATCTTCCCTTTTTTCAGTGGAAAAAAATAAATTTTAACCACTATCTATAATTTATTTCAGGGTGAAAGTCCTATTCAAAATAGCGACCAATTTTTTTTTTCATTCGTTGCTTCTGACTAGTAAATCGTGAAGAAAATCTAAGATTGGTTTTCCTTGGTAGCAAGTGAAAGTTAATCCGACAGTTTGGCAAACTGCCGCTGCGTATACAAAATATGTTTGGGAAGGGGTCGGACTTACCTCGTGTTTTATTATAAGTATTACACATTGGTTTCTGCCTTGCTCTCTCAGATGTGTTTGTGGTAACTGTAGTTTTGCTACACAATAGTAGTTTTTACTCAACTCACATAGACAGAGTGCCTAATTGGAACTATTCCAAATTTTTACTTCTTACGATAGAAAAGTGTTACCTGGAACCAGTCCCACTAGCGCTATCTGATGACAGGTTTTCTTTTACTTTCTATTACTCCTAGTATTAGGATGTATTGCGATCCTGCCAAATTTTCGAAATTGAGTTTTCACGGGAGTCTCCTGAATACGAAAAAAATGTTTTTAAGCGAATAGTCTGAATGTGTGTGTGTGTGTGTGTGTGTGTGTGTTAACAGAATATCTCAAAAACAAAAGTCGCAAACTTGGTATTGCTTGTTAGGTACTACCACCACTCAGACACTGTTCTCCTTATTTTTCGTGTCTCTTAATTTCAATCGGAAACTTTATAGGTCGACCAAAATATATTGAACATCGATATGTTCGAATGCGGTGTATAGTAAAAGTAAGGACATTATATGAGATAAGGTTGGGGAAGGTTGCTTGATAACTCGCTATTTTGATGTGCGGTTAGTGTTTATTGCTGTTTGGTTTAAGTTATTTTATATTAAAAGTCTTTTGAAAAAAGAAATGTCTTTTGTAAACATTGTATTTTCCTAACTACTTGGTGTATCACTATTTAATATTTTGAACGTTTATGTACTCGACGACTTTCGTATAATTTCGACCTAAGTCGGCTTTAGAGCTTTAGTTGCCGACGTTCAATAAATTTTGGTTACGTCTCGGACTCTTCTAGCATAAGTGACAAAAACTAACTATGTTGACATTTGGCAACCCTACATCGCAGGAAAATTATGACGTGTGTATGTTGTGTTTGTGTTGATATGTTGTGTTTATGAATGAAATATCTCAAATATCTCTCTTTGTGTTGATATGTTGTGTTTATGAATGAAATATCTCAAATATCTCTCTTTGTGTTGATATGTTGTGTTTATGAATGAAATATCTCAAATATCTCTCTTTGTGTTGATATGTTGTGTTTATGAATGAAATATCTCAAATATCTCTCTTTGTGTTGATATGTTGTGTTTATGAATGAAAAATCTCAAAAACGAATATTCAAAACGGATGTAAAACACTCGCACACTTTCTCTTACTGCAGTCAATACAATGACAAATTTTCTTTTAAACTTCAAGTTTTACTCATTTGTCCCTGAAATAAGTGTAGAGGTGACGGGGAGACAAGTTCCTTCTCAGGCAGATAGTGATTACACTCAGGAGGGAAGTGATTACATTGTAATCCGGAACAGGGTGCCAATAACATTGAACCATCTCTATATAATGTTTATTTGAAATTTATATATAATTTCTCAAAATTAACTAAAATAATTTTTTCGGAAAAATGTTACAAATAAATGAGAAAAGTTATATATCTGTTCAGTTAGCATTTTATGTTTAAACGAAATTTATCGTTTTTTGAGAAAATCAAAAAGTTCTAAAACCTATACTGTATACGTGCACTTCCGGCTAATCGATTTTCTTCACTAATGCGTCCTGTGTACATTGATAGTGTATTGATGTTAGAGCCATACATTGTACTAATATGGTACTTTAGACGAAAGCTTAATGCTATTGTTCCCTCAGAAACCCCCAAAAGAAAAGCACTTTTCCTGAGGGAATGTTTCAAATGAAACTGACTATAGATAAATTTTGAGCCGTATTCGAGAACTCCTTATCCTTATCGGCTCCTTATCTCTTTAAAGATATCTGGCGACTGATTCTAAGCCTTTGGATTTCCCACTTTTTAATCCCAGTTTTTCCGATCTGTAGAACAGCTTCTAGGGAAAGATTGGCTGTTGAAATTGAAGTTCATTCGCCAATTTATTGTTACGGGCGTGACATAGCATGTAATGCGTAATTGCAGTGTGATTGGAGGCTTCGTGGTGGTGTTTGCTGCGGCTGGTATTGAAGCTTCTGAGACCAAAATATGTGTGACGAATTTATGGTGATTGGTTTCACAGGAAAAAGAAAGTCAATCATATCAGAGTTTCACCCCAGATAGCAGCCTATGGTGACGGGCGTTTTGGTAATGTTGTTAAGATGTACATTACGCAAAGCGTGAAGAAAATGTATTGCGACATTTCTATATTGGCCAAACTAAGGCAGTTCGTGCAAATGTATGAGAATTGAAAAATTTGGGGGATTTCAAAAATTGAAAATAATAAAGAAATGAAAATAAGAATGAGGTGATAATAAAAGAAATAAGATTTTTACTTTTTACTGTCCACGTGTTAAAATAACGACCACTTGAAAGAAAAATCGTATACCGTTAGAAGTCGCTGTTGACCTTTATCTAGCCATGGAGCACCAGGGCACTTCTAGGTCCTAGTCAAGGGTTATTATTGTAACATAGCGAGTTCTAGGGCTCTCCTCGCTAGACACAGTCGTGCTCTATCTTTAGAATTTACTTCTTTCATTATCCTTAACTTCACATTAGACAAGTATGGTTACATTTACTGGCTAGAAGAGTATGTAGAGGTGAGGTAGCACCTTAATCCAAGATTTCCTGTTGTTTCTTCAAGGCTAACTGGAATGATGACACTAGCACTTTTCTGGATTTAATAAAAGCACACTTAGCATTCAAAAATAGGCTAGAGAGCCACTCAGCAATAATACAATGATAGAACAATGTGACGATTCACATGGAGATTGCTCCATGGGGGTGGTGTTAATGCCCCGCCGCCCTCTGGAGTACTTTTTATTGCAATCGTAATAGTTTCAGGATTTAAAGCGCCACTCTTATTCATCTTTATTTGTCAGATTTGCGTTTTTTCTAACTTTGTTTCTTCTCCATTTTCTTTAATATAAAGAAAAATTTCTTTTTTTTTACCACCCACCTGAACGTCCAGGTCTCTTTTCTCTAATTTAGTTTCTCTTTCTCTATTCTCGTAATTGTCCCTCCATTTTTGTTAATTACAACTAGCAATATAGTTCACTTATTTGATTCTTTTGATTCATTATTTAACAATAAACTATAATAAATTTACTTTGCTAACAAGTACTCACATAGTTAAACAATAAATGTGTTACGGTCAAGGCGAGAACTAAACTCAAGGACTTTTGAGTAATGAGTACAATTGTAGAAGACGTTAAGAATCGGTCATGTATTGGTTTCGTTTTATTGATACCGGAAGTTGAAGTGATGAGTAAGAGTAAGAGATTGTTAATTAGAGGGTAAGAGATTAGAGAGTTGGTATTCGAAATGCGTACTACTGATAACTATATTTACTAAAAATAATACCATATTTTGTACTAAAAATGTACTAAAAATATACCATATTTTAACAAATAATTTAAAGAGATATGAAATAGAAAAACTAAGATGCACAATTGTAAATAACTATAAGAATTATAAAATGAATATAAAATATTAAAGAAGTTAGTAAAGTGTTAAAACCTTAAATAGGGACGCGCTCGCGAGGTAAGATGGTGCTTCTGATCTAAAAACTGATGTAGACGTTTGATGCCTGAGTCGAACTGAATCCCTCCTTCAGTGGGGCGACGTGTTATATTTGCATCACTCACACATCGACACTGATGTGTAGGTATGTGTAACACTAAGACATCTCTTGTGGTATATTGACCCTAGGGGAGGTCAGTAGTTAACAAGGGCTGATTTGGCCGGGGTGGCGACGCTTTGTTAACAGATGGTGGGCCAGGTAGGCCAGTAAGGTATTATCTCTTGACTGTATATTGACCCTTTTTGAAAGAAATACAAAAAGGGTTTGCCGCGGTTCATGACCTGCAGGTAGCGGCATAGCTGGACTCTTTTCCAATTTTCAGCCACTAGTTGTAATTTTTAGATTTATTTAAAAATTATCTCTTCTTTTTTTCTTGCTATCGCTATCACATCACAGTCACAGAAAGAGCACCTCCTTTTTGTAGAACATTTCGAACAAATTCACGGATTCTTCACGGATATTAAAAGAATCAAAATTGGAACAATTTTAGTTCCACAAAAAAAACACAAAAAAATAAGAAAATAAAATGTGTGAGAAACTCACAAGGTTTTCTCTTTATATAATTTACTTAGTTGCAGGTGACGAATTTCCTTCAATTTTGGAATTTTTACTAAGCGTTCAGTTGATTTTAGATGGGAAAATCTTTGTACGCTATCTTATCGAATGTGAAAATCTAAACATTTGTAAATAAAAGAGTAAAAATCTAGTAAGGAACTCTCACTTCCTCTAATTACACTCTACATCGTTATAACATAAACATTTTCTTTAAACTTGTGATCTTTACTAAATGTTTGCTTGTCTTCAATTTTATATTAATGAGCGAATCTTGTTTTTTTTTTCTTTTATTTAGAATTTTACAACTGCCTGCTGTGCATATGTAACAAGTGCAAATGATAAAAGTATATAAAAAATAAGACGTGATATGGTAGGTTATAATTCATCGATAACCACCATTAGTTGTCCGGATGATCGCGGGGCCAACGAAGATCGAGGATTTCGCTGGAGTATGGACGAATAAAATGTTGAGGTCACTATGGATAGTTTTATTGGAGATTTAATAAGGCGCGCCGACTAATTTGGTAGTTGGATGTTGAGCCCCTGAAAAAATAGGCATTACTTTTACTTTACTTAATAAGGCGCGTCGATGATGCGACGTAGGACCTTGGATTGGAGGGTTTGGATTCTGGTTAGATTGTTTCGATTTGCAGTTCCATAAAGTACTAGTCCGAAATTACAAATTGGTGCGAGCAATGCAATATAAAATCTCTTTTATTTTGTAGCGTCAATTGGAGCGTTTGTCAAGTAGTCAAAACGTTAGACACATTTTCCGTGATAGCCTGCTACTTTTTGCGGTCATCGACCGGTTTCGGGCGTTCGCCCATCATCAGGATGTTTTTGTGAAACAGTGTTATAACACAGACTCTTTATATCAACTGTGTTTGCTCTGTGCAAACTATCACGGAAAATATCTGTGATGCTTTCCAGCTCTGCGGAACTAACCAAAACAACAGCCAAAACGTTGGTTAAAGCAGGTTCGTTTGAGCCTAGAAAGGGAGTTTCAAATTAGTCGTTTGTCTAAGTAAAATCCAGGGTAACAAACATGAACTGCAGCTATGTAAGGTATAAAGTAGACTGGAGGTAATGCAAAGTTTAGAAAATGTTGGCGTTATTTTTTGAGAAAGTTGCGGAAAACTGAAAAACACTGTTCTGTACAAACGCACTTCCCATAATTTATTTTCCACAAACTCGGAATTTCGTCAATATATTTAATTATAATTAATGTTATTTAGATGAAGGAATAGTGCAATTAACTTAAATAGCATTTTGGAGTAAGGCATAACCCCACCCTGCCCCCAAAAGGCGCCTTAAATGAATTTTTCCAGAGAAATATTGAAATAGAAGTTGCAGCTCTTTATATGTGTAATTGATGTGTTAAAGGTGGTGGTTGGTTCCTCACTTACTGTCCGATTCCATGGTGATACCTAAACGGAATGTCAAACTTGAACTTTCAGCTTTTGAGCTATACTGTTCACATACACTTACACACACGAACCATTTTCTAAAAACCACTTTTTCCGATTCAGGGGCTTGAAAACGTGTATTTCTGGTGAATAGTTGATATCGAAAATCTACCACGATTACAGTGCAAGGAGTACGAGAATGTAATAAATATATAGACAATAATGTAACATGTAAATATCTTACGGATGTTGAACAAAAAGAAAAATTACGGAATATATATAGCAATTTTCCGGAAGACGGGTTGCCTCGCATTACCCAACGGCAGTGTTTCACACGGCTGACACATATCGTCCCTTTGGGGCGCTCTCCAATCCTAAATTACTCCACGGAATTTTTCTTTTAATATATTATTTTCTATTCCAATTTTTTTCTTTTTTCTTCAGAACAAAATTTATCTTTATCTCGTTCATCTTTACTTTTACAAAATTTATTGCTAACTTCCAATATGTGTCTATATTTTTATTTACTTTTCGGAGTTTTTTTATTTTAGTGAGTTCTTTTCAGGTCATTTCGTTCGTCATGTGCACTTCAGTCGCTTCAGAAAGCTCAGCCAAAATCTTAGTTAACTAAAAGGTTCATTGTTTAAAACCCGATTTATTATTTATTTTAACTGAAAGTGTTACTTATCTTTATGAAAAAGTTTTCTCTGAGTGCAATCTATGGACAGCTTTGCGAGATTTCAAACTATTTTATTAGGGAGATTGAGAAATTTTATTACTTTTTCACATTTTTTGTAAGTAATTAAATTGTAAGTAATAAGTATTGGATAGTTTATTGTTGCCGTTTCTGAAATTGGTGGAATGATCAAGTTTTTTTATGTATGCCATCTCAAATATGTGGTGTTTTGCCATATTTTCTTCAGTCACTAAAATTTTAACGTTATTGAAATTAAATTTATGTATTTTGTTGTAAATAGTATTCAATTAGTGTAGTAGTTGTGTCTTCGTATTTCCTTTACATTCATTTTATGTTTTAAGACTGTTGATGTAAGGAAAGCTGTATATTTCTGTGGAAAAGTGGATAGTATGGTGTGTGAATTGTGATTAGTGTTATTAACAGAAATGGTTTGGACAAGATTTTTTTTTTTTTAAATTAGAGTCTCAA
The DNA here is from genome assembly GCA_011037195.1 of Triatoma infestans. Taxonomy (NCBI): domain Eukaryota; kingdom Metazoa; phylum Arthropoda; class Insecta; order Hemiptera; family Reduviidae; genus Triatoma; species Triatoma infestans. The sequence goes on along the minus strand of JAAEAF010014612.1, from coordinate 10,545 downwards.
CATCTGTGGTCATTTGCGCCCGGAGCCTTCTCAGTGCACTGCCGGTTTCCGAACAGTGTTCTCCCGTTACAGACAACACTGTCCATCACCGGATAGTGAGCTGTAGGGGCTCCCAGGAAGAGAAAATCTAAGGGTAGCACGGCTGGATTCGAACCCGTGATCTCCGCGTTGCTAGTCCAGCGCGCTACCACTGAGCTAATCCCTTCCCTTGACAAGGTGTTGTTAATAATATATATTTAGGACAGCCACTGTTAATAAAAATTTCTTTTAATTTAAGCGATTGTAAAATGATGAAGGAAATTATTTTTTTGTGGAAGTATGGGCAATAAATAAATAATAATAAATATAGCCTTTATTCCAAAAAAAAATTAACATACAATACATTAAAATAATATCTTCTCCTCTTTTTTATTTATTAGATAGTAGATGAAATAAACTAAATAAATTAAATACATAATCTAATATTCTTGAATAATAACTAATTAAATTCATTAATTTTTCGGAATTCGGCCCACATCTGGGCAAAGGCCTCTCCCAACTCTCTCTACTTAGTTTTGTCTCTCGCACTAAAAGTCCACTTAGATCCAACTAATTTTTGAATTTCATCTCTCCATCTTAAATACTGCGGGCCTCTATTCCTTTTCTTATCCAATGGATACCATTCAGTAGCGCTGTTTGTCATGGGTTTCTAGCTCGAGCCAGCGCTTTCTATCCCGCCCAATTCCACTTGATTTTTTTTGCGATGAGAATGGGTAGTGAGATTTAAAATGGAGATCAGATCATATTTCTTTTGTATACCAACTTGTTATAATAGATGAATTTTCTGTTTTAATCAAAGTCAGATCTTAAGAACTCAGAACTGATTTGGATGTGGCATCCCCTTGCTGATAAACATGTCTGTCACGATTATGGCTGCAGTTGCATATTAATCGCTGTAATCCATTACTGAGTTGATCTTTAGAGACCATTAGAAAAATCAATGCACTACCAGTGATGCTTTTTTCCGTTTTCTAGGTCGGATTTAAAACGTCAGATTCCTTAAGGAGAGAGCATTAATATTATTCAATAGAGATTAATATTTGATTCAAGTTAAACGTGTATTCCAACCGAGAGTCAAAAGAATTGAAAGAATCCAAAATAAATTCATATTGATCTTGAGGGACAGCCGTTAGACAGTTGTCTATTAATATTTAAAAAAAGAACGGTAATTTAAAAGGTAACTTATGGATCGTAATATCAACATACAATATCAAGTATGGGCCCATAAAGTGCTTCTCATTGCTGTACCAAAAATTTGATTGAAAAACTTTTATTGGTATACGAAATAACCAGAATCGCAACATTGTTCAGCAAGTTTATGAAAATATTGATGGAGCTAGTATATTTTCCACTTACATTGATCAATTAATGACAAGAGAGAAATATATTTATAGCAAGATATCGTAGATATTTTTTTTTGTTTAATTTAGGCGCGTCGACATTTATGGTCATTGTCGCCAGGAGCATTCTCAGTGCGCTGCCGGCCTCCGGACAGTGTTCCCTAGTTACAGACAACTGTCCACCGAACAGTGAGCTGTAGAGGCTCCTAGAAAGAAAAAATCTAAAGCCAGCACAGCTGGACTCTAACCCGGGATCTCCGCGTGGAAGTCCAGTATGCTAACCACATAACTATCCCCTTCCCTGTATTTACAGGGAATTGGTTACGAGGAATCTTAATATTTTCAATTTTCAAATCGGTTTTTAAGAGTGTAAGCATCTTTAATATTATAAGTTTAGATATATCGATATGTTGGCAAGTTTAAGTTACCTTTTTTTTTTTTTTTTTTTTTTTTTTTTTTTTTTTTTTTTTTTGTTGAAACTCACTAATTTTCACAAATTTCGATTATAAACATAATTGGTCATGGATATTTCGTTCATTCTTTAATTCTTTTTTTGGGCAATTAAAATATTTACAATATCCAGTTATTATAAATCGCAAAAGGCCAATTGTGGAACTTTTGTGTTATAAACTGTTAACCTCTTCACCATCACATTTGAATCAGCTGTTTGGATCTTTGAAATAGCGTGGTCTGATTGGCTGTTGAGTTCGGTGCGATTGAATTCATCGTAATCAATATAAAAACTGAAGTGAAATTTTACATTCAGTTCTTATAAAATTCAAGTGGACAAATTTGCGGCTAGATTTCAATGTAAACAAAGTGGAAGGTGTCTGTTTTTGAGTTGCTCTTTAGAAGAGAAGGTGCCATTCATTTAGTTAATAAACCTTAAACATTTTGCCTTTCATTTTATTTTTTGTATGTATCTAATTAACTTCTCAAAATGGCGTACACTGTCTAGAAACAGATGTTAAATGAGAAATTGAAATTAAATTTTTAAGATGAAAGACCTGTTATTAAAAGTTAATTATCTGCTTATAATTCCAAGTATATTTTTGTAAAAGATACAATTCAAAAAGAAAATATTAAAAGTGCAAAAGGAAATTTAATATTTCTTGTTAAGAAGAATTCATTTTTGTTTTCATTATTACTATTGTTATAATTCCAAACAAGTTTAAATTATTTCCATTGAATATTGTAAACAACATTTAAGATTCTAAAAAAAAAATTAATTTGTTAATTAATTTCAAAAAAAGTTAATTCGTTTCATTTGAAGTATTATTTTCAACTTTTAAGACACACTTTACTTTATATCTTCATAATAAAGTGGGGGGCGTTAGTTATAACTAAAGGAGATCTCGAGGAGCGGTCAATAAAATTTACACTTTTTTTTAAATCTTTTCCAACGTTTCGACAAATTTATTGTCTTCTTCAGGGATAAAATTAAAAAAACGTTAATCGGTGTTAGATATAATTTCCATAAAACAAACCAAACACAAAATATGTACTAAACAAAAACTTGATATGGCAGAGAGAGTTGCTAAGTATATGAGCTACATCATCAGAAAAAAATGATTTTTTCAATTGTTTAGTACATATATTGTGTTTAGTTTGTTTTATGAAAATTATTACATCTAACATTAATTAACATTTTTTTTAATTTTATCTCTGAAGAAGGCAATAAATGTGTCGAAACGTTGGAAAAGATTAAAAAAAAAAGTGTACATTTTATTCACCGCTCCTCGAGATCTCCATTAGTTATTATTAGATCGGTCGAGAATTATTATTAGCGTCGTTAGTTATGTTTTTCCATTTCATTTTAATAACAATAACTCTAATTAACTCGTTTTTCTTTGTTGGACAAAAATTTCCTGCCATGATTTCTCGAAATATTGTTACTTAATTATTAATAGGGATGGATCAACATCTTATGCCATCTTTGAATCTAACTCAAAAATGAACACCACAAACAAGTAAATAAACTGGAATATTATTTATTTATTTATTTGTACAAGGGGCTTGAGCCCCAAACAAAATCCTAAAACATAAAAGTAGGGAGAGTTACATACAAAATCTTAAAAAATAAAAGAAAAAAAGAAAAAAAATACAAAATAAATAAAAAGAAAAGTACAAAAATATAAAAAATACAAGATCTAAAAAATGAAAATAAATCTGGATAGAAATTAAATTATACCATGTGCATTGTAATAGAAAGTTGTGGCTGCATAAACATTAATAAACAAATATTTCCGAATGTACAAAGCAAATCTCTTACAAAGAAGTAATCAAACAAAAATAAAAATAAGATATTACTTTACAATTACATAAATTAAAAGAGTCATACTTCATACAAATATGTGTTTTATTTTCAACCCAAAACTTATTTTTATAAAACTAAACAGATTAATATAATATTATTAGTTTAATTCAACAAAATTTGCCTAAATTTCAAAATATAATAAATAAAATTATAAATATTTTTTATTTCAGTAATTGCTTTAGGATCTAACATACTTAAATACCAAAATTGATTTGTACTTATATTAAAATACTGTCTAAGAAGCGAGTAAACAGGGCAGCCAACCAAGATATGTTCTAAATTCTCGGGTAAATTTAAATTGCAGAGTTTACAAACTGATTTTTGATCTATTACAGTAGAAGTAGAACTCAGGTTCTCATCTGTGCCAATATACGGATAAAAACCAGCGGCAGATTGAGAGATAAATAAAAAGGGTTATTTATTATAGAATTATATATCTTGTTATAATAGTGACTATATTTTGATTCTAACAACTGATTTTTTTTTTTTTTTTTAGAAGGTAATTATTATATGTTTGTAATTTATGCGGAATAATTTTATTTAGAGTACAGCTATTATTATTATTATTATTTTTTTTCTGTGGGGAGGGAAACCCTACGCTATCCAAAGCCTCACTGGACCCATATAGCTACCCCAAGAAAAACAACAACAAGCGGGTCTATATCAAAAATCCAGACCCGGATCTAATCCATCTAAGATTCACCGCAGTCCGAATAAATCGGACAAGAACCTTGAGCGGAAATAGCCTAAGCTCTTCCACAGTCATCCTATTCCGACCAAAGGTCCTGAACCTAATTTCCTCACACCCAAGCAGTCAGTCATAAGATGGATGGGTGTTTCCTCCTCTGTCTCACAGACTCTACAAAATGGATCCGGCATGAGCCCCATTATGTAGAGATGTCTCCTTAAACCACAATGTCCAGTAAGAGATCCAATCAGATGTCTGAGAGCGCTCCGTGAAAAACTCAGCAACGTCTCACTAATGGCCTTGTCCGGACCCCCGATGAGCATTTTGGACTGCCGAAAACCAACTGAGCGCATCCATAAGGATGAATGCTGTGAAGCTGTCCATGTCTGGAAGCCTGACAGACATGTGCCAAAAGACACGCCAACAGCAGGCTCGGGACCAATGAAAGGAAGAGAGGTGCCTAATTTGGCAAACCTATCCACCTCCTCATTTCCAAAAAATTCCCATGTGACCTGGCACCCATACTAGAAGCACACTCTTCAGAGAAGAAAGCTCTTCCAGTCTTTTAGAACATTCTAACACCAACCTGGAAGTGAAGACACATGAACTCAGCGCCTTCAACGCAGCCTGGCTGTCCGAGCAGATACAAACACCTTTTAAGTTAGTGTTACGTACCCTCTCATCCAAAACACAACAAAGAATAGCATAAACCTCAGTCTGGAACACCGTGGACCATTCACCAAGAGATACTGTCAAATGATCTCCGGTCTCAAAATAAACCGCAGCTCCAGACCTACCATCCATTCTGGAACCGTCCGTGTAACACCGGAAGTAATTATCAGGTATCATGCCAGACGGACCCAATCTTGACCAATCTTCCCTAGAGGGAACCTGACACTGTAAGAATGCTCGAAAACAAAAGTCTTCAACATTCTATCAGAGGGATAACCTGTAACAGGAACCTTCAAAAGCATCTCGCGATGAATGGTAGAGTGACCATATCGCTTACCCTGCCAAAAATTGCCTGTTTAATTCTATAACAGCCTTTCATTGCCATAGTTTTCACCTCTAAACAGAGCGGTGGAATTCCTAATAAAGTCTCCCATTGCAGCTGTAGGCTTGGTCCGCATCGCACCGGTCACCGCCAGACAAGCCAAGCGTTGAATATCCTCAAGCAGCAGTCTAGCGGATCTTATCTCAATGAGACGCCACCACGCCACGCCGCATACAACAACCTAGGTTTAATAACCATACCATAAGTCCAAAACATCATCTTGGGAGTAATCCCCCAATTTTTACCTACGATTCTACGACATTGCCAAAAGGAAATAATTGCCTTTTGATGCTGTGCCTTAACATGTTCGACAATTTAATTTACTGTCAAGAACCACCCCAAGAAACTTCACCGATTTGCAAATCTGAACAGAAGTTCCTAATAACCTAGATGGTTTTAATCCTACGATCTTCCTCCTGTTAGTAAATAAAATCACCTGGATCTTACTGGGATTAATGAAAGACCCTTATCCTGAGTCCAATCATATACCATGTTGAGGGCACTTTGCATTAAGTCTGAGATAGTAGTCAGACATCGCCCCATCAATAAAATAACACCATCATCGGCATATGCCTGTACATAGAATCCCGATGAATTCATCCTGGTTAACAGTTCATCCATGACAGCACACCATAGCTTTGGAGAGACACAACCACCTTGAGGAGACCCTCTCCCCGCTCCACAACCACAGCGTGCATACCTATAGAAGCCTGTATAACTCTACTCCTTAAATAAATACCTATCCAGTTAATAAAAACTGGTTGTATACCTTTTCGACTTAGGGAATCTTCAAGAGCATCAAACTATACTCTGTCAAATGCCCCTTCAACATCAAAGAAGCACCTAAAGCATATTCCTTTGTCTTTAGAGCAGATTCTATCCTACCGACCAGACAATGCAAAGCAGTTGGTATTGAAGTTACTTAAATCATCTAGTTGGATAATTAGAATAATAATAATAATAAAGCGATACTTCATTACCCATCCATAATAATAAGTAACAGATCTATAGAAGTAAGAGACAAGTTATTATTTTTATTATTTGTCTGTGGGGAGGGAAACCCTACGCTATCCAAAGCCTCACTGGGCCCATATAGCTACCCCAAGAAAAAACAACAACAAACCGGGCTAGAACAAAAAATCCAGACCCGGATCTAATCCATCTAAGATTTGCCGCAGTCCGAATAAATCGGGCAATAACCTTCGGAAATAGCCTAAGCTTTTCCACAGACATCCTATTCCGGCCAAAGGTCCTGAACCTAATTTCCTCACAACCCAGGAAATCAGTCATAAGATGGATGTAAAGAATTATTTCCTCCCCTCCCTAGCTGTCTCCCAGACAAATACAAATGACTCACCGGCATGGAACACCCACAAATTATGTAGAGATGTCTCCTTAAACCACAATGTCCAGTAAGAGATCCAACCAGATGCCTGAGAGCGCTCCGTGAAAAAAACAGCAACGTCTCACTAATGGCCTTGTCCGGACCCCGATGAGCATTTTGGACTGCCGAAAACTAACTGAGCTCGTCCATAAGGATAAATGCTGCGAAGCTGTCCATGTCTGGAAGCCTGACAGACATGTGCCAGAAGACACGCCAACAGCAGGCTCGGGATCAATGAAAGGAAGAGAGGCGCCTAATTTGGCAAACCTATCCACCTCCTTATTCCCGAAAATTCCCATGTGACTTGGCACCCATACTAAAAGCACATCCTTCAGAGAAGAAACTCTTCCAGTCTTTTAGAACATTCTAACACCAACCTGGAAGTGAAGACACATGAACTCAGCGCCTTCAACGCAGCTTGGCTGTCCGAGCAGATACAAACACCTTTTAAGTTAGTGTTACGTACCCTCTCATTCAAAACACAACAAAGAATAGCATAAACCTCAGTCTTGGTCCATTCACCAAGAGATACTGTCAAATGATCTCCGGTCTCAAAATAGACCGCAGCTCCAGACCTACCATCCATTCTGGAACCGTCCGTGTAACACCGGAAGTAGTTATCAGGTATCATGCCAGACGGACCCAATCTTGACCAATCTTCCCTAGAGAGTAACCTGACACTGTAAGAATTCTCGAAAACAAAAGTCTTCAACATTCTATCAGAGGGAAAACCTGTAACAGGAACCTTCAAAAGCATCTCGCGATGAATGGTAGAGTGACCATATCGCTTACCCTGCCAAAAACCTGCCTGTTTAATTCTATAACAGCTTTCATTGCCATAGTTTTCACCTCTACAAAGAGCGGTGGAATTCCTAATAAAGTCTCCATTGCAGCTGTAGGCGTGGTCCGCATCGCACCGGTCACCGCCAGACAAGCCAAGCGTTGAATATCCTCAAGCAGCAGTCTAGTTGATCTTATCTCAATGCGACGCCAGCACACCACAGCCGCATACAACAACCTAGGTTTAATAACCATACCATAAATCCAAAACAACATCTTGGGAGTAATCCCCCAATTTTTACCTACGATTCTTCGACATTGCCAAAAGGAAATAATTGCCTTTTGATGCTGTGCCTTAATATGTTCCGACCAATTTAATTTACTGTCAAGAACCATCCCAAGATACTTCACCGATTTGCAAATCTGAACAGAAGTTCCTAATAACCAAGGAGGTTTTAATCCTGCAATCTTCCTCCTGTTAGTAAATAAAATCACCTGGGTCTTACTGGGATTAATTGAAAGACCCTTATCCTGAGTCCAATCATATACCATGTTGAGGGCACTTTGCATTAAGTCTGAGATAGTAGTCAGACATTCCCATCAATAAAATAACACCATCATCGGCATATACCTGTACATAGAATCCCGATGAATTCATCCTGGTTAACAGTTCATCCATGACAGCACACCATAGCTTTGGTGAAAGACCCCCTCCCAAAACCACAGTGCGCATACCTATAGAAGCCTGTATAACTCTACTCCTTAAATAAATACCTATCCAGTTAATTAAAACTGGTTGTATACCTTTTCGACCTAGGGAATCTTCAAGAGCATCAAACGATACTCTGTCAAATGCCCCTTCAACATCAAAGAAGCACCCTAAAGCACAATGCCGACCAGACAATGCAAAGCAGTCTCTGTCGATTTTCCTACTGTATAAGCATGTTGGTCTGGATGGAGTGGATGATCCTTCAAAGGACCATCAGTAATATACCTATCCACCAACCTTTCCAAAGTTTTTAGAAGGAAAGACATAAGACTTATAGGTCTAAATGCCTTAGGGTCAGAGTAGTCACTTCTTCCTGGTTTAGGAATAAAGACCACCCTAACTTCCCTCCAAAATGTTGGCACATAACCAAACATTAAACAACCTTTAAAAATCCTTATCAACACCTTCATCAGTACATCTCCACCATTTTGTAACTGACAGGGATAAACTCCATCAGGACCAGGGGACTTAAATGGTGAGAAACTTTGCACTGCCAAACCACTCTATCCATAGTAACTACCTCGTCCACGGTGGCCAGGTCACTAGGTTCTAGCTTCCTTCCACCAACGGCAGGCGAAGCAGTACTGTTAATGTTTATGTTATCCGGGAAATGGGTATTAAGCAAGAGCTGTAATGTCTCCATTTCTCCTCCTGTAAAGGAACCGTCAGGATATCTTAAAGTACCCAACTGACAATCCTTATCCTTACCAAGAATCCGTATCAGCCTAGATGTCTCTTGAGTCGAATTTAGACCCTCGCAAAACGATCTCCAAGAGTTTCTCTTAGCTTTCCTTAAAGCATATTTATATGCTTTTTTAAGACTATTGTAACTATCCCATGATTCCGAAGAATCGGTTAGGACAGCCTTCCTGTAAGAGCCCCTAACTTGTCTTCTTAGCTTTTCTAACGAAGATGACCACCAGGGGTTCCTACTACCACTAACCAACTTGGGAGGACAGGTCTCTTCGAATGAAGACTTAATGTGTTCATGTAAATACCAGCCTCTCTTTCCAATTCAGTAATATCACCAAGAGCACTTGACTGGAAAATCATTCTATCTCCTAGAAGTCTAGAATAAGAACTCCAATCCGCTCTTCTGGGGTTCCTATAGGTAGCCATGGTGATTGGATCAATCCCCAGACCAAACCTAATAATCCTGTGATCAGAAATAGAAGCTTCCGAACTTGCCCTCCAATCTCTAATCAGTTTGCTAATATTCCTAGAAGCAAGAGTAATGTCAATAACTTCTCTTCTAATCCTAGTTACAAAAGTGGGTTCAGAACCCCTATTCACAAGATCCAGCTCAGTACCCACCAAGAAGTCCATGACCGCAGGACCCCTAGTATTGATGTCGCTGCTGCCCCAGACCATGATGTGCATTTGCATCACAATCTATAATTATAGGTGTGTTGCTGGACTCCGTAAACCGTACCAAATCTACTAATTCCTGCGGAGGGGGAGAGGGAAGATCATCGGGGAAATAGGCCGAGGCCACCACCACATAAAGACGTCGGCCACCAATCCCCAGAGCAACCCTCACCGCCACCAGATCCCTAGAGCAAAACTGTCTGAGCAGAACGGCGCCGACATCTCTACTAACGCAAATACATGCTCTAGGAGTGTCCCCACTATCCGCAACAAACAGCCTGCCATTGACCGCACTCAAACCTCAAACCAATCCTTTATAAGCATAGAGTTCTTGGATAAGTGTAAAATATGTATGCAACCCAGCAATAGAGCGGCACAAATTAGCCGTGGCATCTTTGCTATGCTGCAAGTTAACCTGAACCATTTCTACCCTGTCAATCATAGTAATAAGTCAACTAATGTAAGAAATGGAACTTCTGACAAACTTGATAGCAGGCAGGAACAAAAATAAATAAATAATAATAAAAGAAATATGAATAAATAAATAATAATAAATAAATAAATAAACAAATAAATAAATATAAATAAATAAATAGACAAATAAATAAATGTAAATAAATAAATAAACAAACAAATAAATGTAAATAAATAAATAAAAATAAAAATACCTGCCTTACATATCTCTCCTTTTTCCTTTGACCACGTTTCAGAAATCGCCGCAGGGGGACAAGTCTTCCGCGGCTCCTCCTGACACGTTTCCTCCAGAAGCAAGCTTTCCCTGCCTCTGGATATTTTTCCAGATTCCC
>JAAEAF010014611.1:0-45769 GCA_011037195.1 Triatoma infestans | reverse complement strand
AAAAAAAAGTGGGTGGAGCATATAACTCTGGTCACCTGCTATATATAATATTTATATGATAACTTATATACTTAGATTGATTCTATACATCGTTCAGAATATATTTGTAGATTCTCAGCGTTAAAGCTTTGATTTCTTTTTTTTAAGTTAGCAACTATTTAACCTTATTAAGTTTAATAATTCAGATTTCCATTTACTTTGAATATTCATAGTTACTAAACCAGTATTTATATATAGAAATATTAATTTAATGTAATGATTATTATAACAATACCCCTCTCCTAACCGCCTTCCACAAACTTACATAGAATTTGTAAATATTTAATGTCATGTAATTGATTTCACACCATTCTAATAGAAATGATATAATTATTTTGGCTTCCTGCAGATTATTAATTGGAGAAAATATTTGTACCCCTTCAGCAAACAGAAGAGTATGACAATTTTTTAAAAAGATCACCAATAACGTCTATAAACAAACCAAAAAAAGGAAAGATTCGAGATATGATTCTTTGGAAGGAAACACCAGAAATTGTTTCAAACTTAACATGAAAACCAATTTTGACAGATAGAAATCAATTTATAGCATTTTATTAGACAAAGTTTATGGATCGAGACTTTATCAAAAACTTTGCAAAAATCCATGTAGATGGTGGCAATATGGATTTCAACAGAGTTGATAGAATAATTATTGATAAAATTTGATTAACTGCCCCCTTGATAGATATGTTCTTTATCTAGAGCCATTTTAAAATTCAAAAATGAAAGGAATTTAATAGTGGAGAAAATTTATAAAACTAAATCCTATCAGAAACTCTGGTAAAGACTGACAAATTTGACAAAACATGCCTTAGCTCATGTGTCTTCACTTCCAGATTGGTGTTGGAATGTTCTAAAAGACTGGAAGATCTTTCTTCATTGAAGGATGTGCTTCTGGTCTGTGTTCCAGGTCATATGGGAATCTTTGGGAATGAGGAGGTGGATGGTGTTGCAATTAGGCGCCTCTCTCCCTCATGTGGTCAAGAGCTGCTGTTGATGTGCCTTGGCACATGTTTGTCAGGCTTCGACGTGGAGGACGCTCACAAGCACTCATCCTCATGGAATGAGTGCAGTGGGTTGTCGGCATTCGAGATGCTCATTGGGGGTCCGGACGGAGCTTTGGGTAGCGGGATCCGATGTCTTTCACGGACATCTCTCAGGCATCTGGTTGGCTTTCTCACTGGGTATTGTGGCTTAAGGAGACATCTCTATAGGTACAATGGGACTCATGCCTGACTCCTTTTGTAGAGTTTGTGAGACGGAGGTGGAAACGCCCATGCATCTGATGACGGATGGTTTGGGCTGTGAGGAGATTAAGTTTAGGACCTTCGACCGGAATAGGTTATCGTTAGAGGATCTTAAGCTATGTCCTTTTAAGGTTTTGGTCCGATTTGTTCAGTCTGTGGTGAAACTTAGATGGTTAAAACCTGGGCCTGGACTTTTGTTCTAGTCCCAGTAGTTGTTGTTCTTTAGGGGTAGCTATATGGGCCTAGGGAGGCTTTGGATAGCGTAGAGTTTTGCCCTTCCCTTCTTTGAATAATAATAATAATGCAATACCTTTGTAGTTACCAACATCAGACTTATTTCCAGATTAAATTGGATACAAAGTAATATTTCCATCATCAGAGATATTTTCCGTGATAGCCTGCTTCTTTATGTGGTCATCTACAGGTTTCGGGCGTTCGCCCATCATCAGGATGTTTTTGTCAAAACAATGTGATAATATAGACTTGCACAGAGCAAATACCATTGATACATGAGTGTCAATGTCCTGATGAGGGTATTTGCTCTGTGCAAGTCTATGTTATCACACTGTCCTTGATGATGGGCGAACGCTCGAAACCGGTCGATGATCACATAAAGAAGTAGGCTATCATGGAAAATGTCTCTGATGCTTTCCATCTCTGCGGAACCAGCCACAACTAATATTTCCATATTGTTGTATAAACACAAAGAGTTAAATATAAGCCCAAGAGATGATAACCAAGTATGTAATAATTTTTATACAAAAGGAGGCAAACCGCCTATATTGAGGTATATTTAAAAAAATTCATTTTGAGAAACGTAAAAAAAAATTTGGTGTGACTTACTTTAATTAATACAATTTAAACAAAAAATTTACTTTCAAATTGCAATGTTACAATTTTTTGTTGGGTTGGCTATAAAAATGAAGGTGGGGATTCTAATTGTATACTTGAGCCTTATCTGGAGCACTCTATGTCAAAATAACAAAAGTATTATGTGCAAATTTAAATTTAAACTTAATTAATGGATCTCTAACGGCGGCCACTCAAAAATTAATTTTTTTGGAACCATGTTACAAATAAAAGTGATACGTTTCTAATTATGCAGCAAGCATTCCAAGTTTAAAGAAAAATCGTTGTAATCGTGTTGGAAAAAACCGATTCTTCTTTTTGTTTTTGAACTATGCTGTACACGATACGTACACGCAGACCATTTTCTAAAACCCACTTTTTTGGCCTCAGGGCACCTCCAGACGTGTATTTTGAGTTTGAAAACTCGATATCGAAAATTCTGACACAATCTTAATGAGAAAAAGTACAAGTAAAAATTATGTTTGGTGCGATTGGAGGGGGTTATTTTTCAATACTTTGAACAGCCCTTTAAACTAAATAAAATCAAGATTCATTAAATGAAGTGCAACAAATTTAAATATATATATAAAAAAAAAAAAAACAATTAACTGGAAATGAATGTACTACAATATGTTTCTGAATTTTTTGATGTTTTCTCAATTTAACTGTTCCAACAATTTAATTTAAAGCTAGAATCCTATATAAGAACACATTTAAGCCAATCATTTTTATTTGAAATATATGTGTCTGGGAAAAGTAGATTTTGTACGGCTGTATGAGTTACTGCTTATCGTAACTGTGTCACGTGTTACTGACAGTGCTTGCCATACATTGTAGCCCATATTCCTGTTAAAATTTATTTCCAAAAAACTAACAATTATATAATTCACTCCAGCTAAATGTTTTAGTAAAAATACCAAGTTTCAAGTAAATTAAAATTATAATAAATTCGGTAAAAGTTGTATAATATTTATTGGTAAATTATTAAAAAAAAACTTTCAGCTACTTCTCATTAAATGCAATGTTCAGGTGGTATACCTGAAACATAAATAAACATAAACCAACAAAATTTTTAGTTATCCTGAGCTCACCACCTAGGTAGGCTTCGCTAACACCAAGCCAAGTAAAAAAATACAGTATACGTACATTAATTAAATAAAATAGTTTAAAATTACTTCAATAAATTAAAAAAAAAAAAAATAATTTTATATTTTATTGTGTTGAATCCAAAGAAGACCGTAATTAACCCCCTAAGCATATTGCTTGCATGAACATAAAAATTGTAAATCAATTTTAAATCTTTAGTAACGCATATAGCCAACTCTATTATATATATATATATATATTTTTCTATGTAATCAAAGAATTTAACAAATCGCTTCGGAATCTCTAATACCCATTAATTATGGTCCAACCACAGCAGCAACATGATGAGTTAAACAGCATGAAACCAGTTTTTACTTGTCTTATTTCTTTTGTAAACTCCTTTGTTCCTTTTTAACGAAAGAATTTCTTTGGAGATCACATTTTTTTTTCGTTTGTGTCCATTTAACTGTTTTGCATTATTTTCCCATGCTACTGAAAGTGCTTCATCTTAGAAATTAAGTCCCCCCCCCCCCTCTAGAACCATTTATAAAAAATTATCTTTGTCATTATTAATTACCCAAATTACAACATTTAATTTATTAATATAAACATTTAATACTATTTTGAACGAACAGTAATATACATTAAAGTCAGGTATTTTGGTTTTAATTAATTAAAAAATAAAATAAAAAATTATATTTAATTACAATCTTGTTGGAAAAGCATTCCAAACAAAAGTTATAGTCTGATGTGTTTGGGTATTCATAAAAAGTAAAAAAAAAATCTGGTGTGAAACACTCATACCACTTTCTTTTACTTCAATTAATACATTTTTAAGGAAGGGATTAGCTAAGTGGTTAGCGTACTGGACTCCCACGCGGAGGTCCCGGGTTCGAGTACAGCTATACTGCCCCAAGATTTTTTATTCCTAAAAGCCCCTACAGCTCACTGTCCGCTGATGGAGTAGCGCGAGAACAACACTGTCCGGAAGCCGGCTGTGCACTGAGCGGGCGCCAATGACCATAGATACTGACGCGCCTTAAATTTAAAAAAAAAAAAAAAAAAATTAATACAATTTAATCAAGAAATTTTCTTTTAAATTGCAACGTTACAATATTTAGTTGGGCTGACTCTATAAAAAGGTTGTTGTTGTGGATTTTACATGTATATATACCTGAGCCGCCTTATATGGAGTGCTCTGTACCAAAACCAACAAAACTTGTGCAAATTTAAATTTAAACTAACTGACAGGGAGCACTGGCGCTGGTGAAGATAGCGCTAAAATTTGCACAAACTCTTATTTCAATGCAATGGATGGATCCAACAACTAAGCTTAAATCACTGGGAAAGCTTTGGAAAGACTCATTTGGTGGGCCAACCGACCAAAGGATTTTTTGCCATCCATTGCATTGAAATTGGAGCATCTCAAAATCAATTACTAGCTGACACAGCTGCTTTCAGGGCATGCCAAAATGGCGGCCAATCTTCACAAGTTCAACATTCTACCGAGATCCGTATGCTCCTGTGACCAGACTTCTCTCCAGACGGTGGATCATCTACTCTGGGATTGCAGCGCCCTCCTCCCGGCAAGGCGAATTTTGTTGCAACATATCATCAACCAGGGTGTACATTGGCCCCCTACAAAGTGCACTTCGTTGCAGAGGGACTTTTCTTCTCAATTTAATAAATATATCATTAAAATATTTAAATTTTTGAAAGATTAGCACTTTTCGAATTATGATTGATTAAAATAAATAAATAAATAAATATATAAATAAAAAGTAATAATAATAATAATAATAAATACGTTCTGAAGAGAGTCCAGAGTCAAAAAAAAAAGGGGAAGGGAACAGCTAACTAGTTACCGTATTGGACTCCCACGCGGAGGACCCGGGTTTGAGTCCAGCTGTGCTACCTCTACTGCTAGGAGCCTCTACACGGTGATGGACAGTGTTGTCTGTAACGAAAGAACACTGTCCGGAGGCCGGCAGTGCACTGAAAAGGCTCCGGGCGCCAATGATCATAGATGTTAAATTAAAAAAAAAAAAAATCTGTTGTGAAACACTCACATAACTTTCTCTTACTCCAGTTCTGAAAATTCTAACAGACAAATTTTATAGTTTGTGTACCAAATTTTTAATGAAATTCGTCGAAAACCGGAAAACTATTCAGTTAAAGCGCACTTCCGCTTTACTAGTTTTCTTGAAGCTCGGAATTTCGGCCACCTATTTATTTCTAATTAATTTTGTTTGGATGATAGAATTGTATAATCAACTATGATAGCACTTTTAGAGAAAAACAACCCCACCCCTCCCCTAAAAGTGCCCTTCAATGAATTTTTCCAGGAATATGTTATCAATAAAAGTTGTAGATCTTTGTATGTTTAGTTTATAAGAGTTTCAAGAAAATCGTCGGAGCCATTTTTGAGAATATCGCGAAAAAGTGAAAAAATCATTTAGTAAAGTGGTAAAGTAAACGCACTTCCGGTCTTCAGATATTCAAACTCGGAATTTCAACAACATATTTAATTCTAATTAACGTTATTTAGATGACACAATTGTCTAATAATTCTGAAATAGCACTTAAAAACCTAACCCCATCCCTCTCTCAAAAGTGCCGTTAAATGAATTTTCTCAGAGAAATGTTTCAAATAAAAGCTGTAGCTCTTTGTAAGTGTAGTTGATATACTATGTTTGAAGAAAATCATCGGAGCTATTTTTGAGAAAATCGCAAAAAAGTAAAAAAAAAAAAACAACTAGTAAAGTGGTACTTCCGGTATAAGAATTTTGGCCGGTTCTAATTAATTTTGTTTGGATGGTAGACTTGTACGAATCAACTACTATAGTACTTTAGAGAAATCATAACCCTTCTCTCCCAGGAACCCCCTTAAATGACTCTACCAAAAGAAATATTACAAATAAAAGTTGTAGCTTTTTATATGTGTAGTTCACGTAACAAGTTTAAAGAAAATGGTTGGAGTCGTTTTAGAGAAAATTGCAGAAAAGTGAAAAATACTTCCTAGTAAAAACGAAACTTCCGGTCATCCGACTTTTTAAAACTCAGAATTTCAACAACATATTTAAATTCTAATTAATATTATTTAGATGATAGAATTGTGTAATAAATTGAAATAGCACTTTAGAGGAAAATCTAACCCCACCTCACCACACCCCCTAAAAGTACCCTTAAATGAATTTTCTCAGAGAAATGTTTCAAATAAATGTTCTAGATCATTGTATGTGTATTTGATATACCAAGTTTCATGAAAAATGGTTGGAACCATTTTTGAGAAAATCGTAAAAAGGTAAAAAGAATTAATTGGTAAAGTGGTGCTTCCGGTTGAGGAATTTTTTTACAGATAACGTACACATGGTGATATCTAAACGGAATATTAAGTTTCAACTTTCTACAGGTTTTTCGCTTTTGTGCTATGCTGTTCATATGCATACATAGACACACACTCAGATGCTTTGCTAAAAAACCACTATTTTGGACATAGGGGACCTCAAAACGGATATTTCCGGTGAAAACTCGATATCGAAAATTTGACACGATTACTAGCAGTAAGAGAAAGTAAAAATGACTAAACATACAAAGAGCTACAACATTTTATTTGTAATTTCTCTGCAAAAATTCATTTAAGTCAATTTTGTGGAGAGGAGCGGGGTTATGTTTTCCTCTAAGGTGCTATTTTAATTTATTAAATCTATCTATCTATCGCCATGGCGCTACAACCCTTGGTGGGTCCTGGCCTCCTCTAGGAGTCTATTCCAGCTGTCTCTGATGGTTGCAGCTGCTTTCCAGTTGCGAGTACCCAGGAGATTTCTCGCATCGTTGGCAACACCATCCAGCCATCTGAGCTTCGGTCTGCCGACCTTTCTTGTTGTGCCCACTTCTCCTTCCAGAATTTTCCTTGGCACTTCATCTTGTGCCATTCTAATTACGTGGCCCGCCAGCTCAATCTGTTTAACCTAATCTTCTTCACTATATCTGCTTCTCCAAATAATTCATACAACTCCCTATTCTTTCTTCTTCTCCATAAATTACCTTCTTTAATTGGACCAAAGATTTTTCGGAGAATTTTCCTTTCGAAAACAAGGAGGTTTTTTTCATCTGTCTTAAGAATGGTCCAGGTTTGAGAAGCATACGCTAGGACTGTAAGAATGAGCGTTTTGTAGAGCCTAATTTTGGTTTGCCTGGATATCAGATTGCTCTTCATATATTTCATTAGGCCAAAGTAGCATCTATTTGCGGCTGTAATTCTTTTATTGATCTCCTGCGAGATGCTATTAATGAAGTTAACTTGGGAGCCAAGGTAGTTAAATTCGTTAACTCTCTGGAAGACATAGGAACCGATTTGCAAATTCCCTCCCGGAGGGCCGGTGCCTCCCCCAACGTACATATACTTCGTTTTTTCCTCGTTTACCATCAGTCCCATTGATAAAGCTGTTTTTTGTAGAGAGAGGAAGGCATTCTTTAATGCAGGAAGGGTACGAGCTATGATATCCACATCGTCCACATAAGCCAGCAATTGGACTGATTTATTGTATATGACTCCAGAAGTCTGTATAACTGAATACCTTATTACCTTCTCTAGGGCTAGGTTAAAAAAGAGGCAGGCGAGAGCATCCCCCTGCCTCAGGTCCTTTGTTTGTCGCAAATTCAGTGGATAAATCAGATTGAATCAGAACTGAACAGGATACTTCCTTCATCGTCATATGAATTTATTAAAATAAGTCTATCATTTAAATAATATTAAATAGAATAAAAATATTTTGTCAATATTTCAAGTTTTTAAGATAATCGGAAGAAAATGCATTTTTACTGATGTTTTCTTCTGTTTTATCGAATTTTATTCATAAAAATACTGATGGATTTCATTAAATTTGATATACTAACTTTGAATAAAGAGACCAATCACTTTTATTAGGAATGGGAACTTTTATCCGAAAAAGTCAAAATATTTAAAGAAGTTTTGAGAGTGGGGAGTGTAGGGTTACCTTAAAAAAAAATGTCATTTTATTAAGTTCAAATTCTCCAAATGATATAAAATTGAAGAAAGCTAATATTTAATAAAATTTATGACTTTGGTGTTGGTGTAGTGGTTATGAGCATGGACTTGTAACTTGGAGATCCCCAGTTCGAGTCCCGCGTATAACTGCTAAATTTTATATTCGTAAAAAAAAATCTTTCACATCAGATTGTATACTTCCGGTAAAAATGCAGTTTCAAAAAAATTGACACGAACTCAGGAACTTCCTTGTACAGCAGTTTGTGGACAACTTTGTCCACAAATGGTGGACAACTTTGAATTAGAGAATTCTGTGTTTTGTCAATTAGAATAGTAATAGCAACAACCAATAGTTAAGAGTAAAGTGATGTGAGTGTTTCACAGCAAATTGAAGGATGACAGTAAATTTTTGTGGTAGAATTTACAATTAACAAACAAACAAAAACCTAGCAACGGTTTTAACATAGCATTTCCTACTTTAGCATTTAATAGAAGACTATCACTTTGTAAATATAATTAAGGGAAGGTAATTTTTTTTTTTATTGTATACGTATACTAAACAAATGCGACTGTTATGTTTGATAAATGAAGTGGCTATTAGGAGGCCCCCAGAGGATGGGGGGAGAATGGTGCTCAGTAATTATGGCCAGAGAATTTTCTCTGCAGCGAAGTTGGCAGGCCGTGCTTTGGTCCAGGCCTAGCAGGAGAATGAAGTATTTGTGAATATTAAGAGGGCCGTTGGTAGGATAGTATGTGTTTTTGTATGTATTTATGTGTTTGTGTATATGTGTCTGTTATGGCTGAAGCAAATGCGGACCGAGTAAAAAGCTACATAGGCTGTTAGAGTGAAATAGAATGAAATATAAAGAAAGATGGAAGAGTGAATGAAAAATTACGGGTTATGTTGGAGATTTGTTATTTATTTAGTTTTTTTTTCTGAGGCTAGGGAAGGGAGGCGAAGTAGGAGTGCTTCTATTGACCTCTGGCCCCTAACTTGTACGTGCCTCTTCTTCTCATATATCCTCGGCCTCCGGCTAACAACCGCGCATTCCCAAGTTACACTAATCCAAAGGAGTTAATATCAATCTATGATGGCGAGGAGATCCGCCTTTCGCCATAATATCGCACCTAACTCTTTCTGTTCAAATGTGTCTACATATATATATATATGTATTATAAATATAAGAAAATCATAACACTGTAAACGCATTAGAATATTAAGAATTAGTAATATGCATTTTATATAAATAAGTGGATTGACAGGAAAGCAATGATAACATCTATGAGAAGTTTGGGAATACCTGACAATTTAGTCAGGTTGATAAAGGTTAGCTTGAATGATACTAACTGTAGGGTGAAGATTCAGTATTCCCTGTCAGAACAGTTTAGAGTAGCCTACGGCCTCAGGCAGGGTGATCCAGTATCACCCATATTATTCAACCTGTTAAGAGTTTGCTATAAGAGCTGTGAGAACCAACCCCGGAGGGCACATCTATCATTCTATTACCCAGCACCTTGCGTATGCGGATGATGTGTTGCTAACAGGACGTACTGTAGGATCATTAGCTGGTATACTCGAAGAATTTGAGAATTCGTCAAAAAAGCTTGGTTTGTTTATGAACGAAAAGAAAACAAAGTACATGAAGACTTCGAGAAACCAAGCAAGAAATCCAGCTAGCGTACAACTGTTGGGACACGTCTTTCCAGGAACAGCCTGTTTTAAGTATTTGGGAGCAGTCGTGACACATAAAAATGAAATAGAAGAAGAAATAAAGGCTAGGATTGCTGCAGGCAACAGGTGCTTATTTGCTCTGTCTAAAGCTCTCCGCTTTAAGGTGTTGTCACGGGATGCCAAAATAACATTATATAAAACGACCATAAAGCCGGTAGTTACATACGCATGTGAAACCTGGGTATTAACTAAGTCATCTGAGAATGCGCTAGGGGTTTGGGAACGCAAAGTTCTGAGAAAGTTGTTTGGGGGCCAAGATAGTGGAGGGACAGTGGTGCTCCAGAACCAATGCGGAATTGTACGAGCTGTATAAAAACGAAAACATAGTGGCCAGTGTAAAGCAAGCTCGTTTGAGATGGCTGGATCATGTCGAGAGGATGGAAGAAGAGCGCCTTCCGAAAAGACTCCTGTATGGGAATCCAGGAGGTGCAAGAAAGAAGGGTAGATCTCGTAAGAGATGGCTTGACGATGTCCAGGAAGATCTCTTCGCATTGGGTGTAAGAAGATGGAGAAGAGAAGCGGCTGACAGAGCCGAATGGCAGAAAATTGGTAATGAGGCCCTGGTCCATTTTGGACTGTAGTGCCATGGTAGTAGTAGTAGTATAAATAAGTGGGGGACGGGTGTTGGTGTAGTGGTTATGAGCATGGACTTGTAACTTGGAGATCCCCAGTTCGAGTCCCACGTATAACTGCTAAATTTTATATTCGTAAAAAAATGTTAACAGTAAAGTATGTGTGCTTCCGCCCCCGTCCACGACGACACCTAATTTAGTAGTTGGATGTTAAGCCCGCCTGAAAAAAAAACAGGCATTACTTTATATAAATAAGCGGAGATAGATGTTGTTGATATCTGCTGCAAGAAGTTCAGAAAGGAAAACCGATCGAACATTCTCAATTGATTTATTTTTTTTACTTCCTTTTGTTGATACTAAGAGCAACTATTGCCATCGTGTCAAATTTTGGAAATAGAGTTTTCACTGGGTTTCAACTGAGTTTTGAAATTGACTTTCCCCTAATGTATCATTTCTGTACATCTTCCATACAAATTTAATAAATAAACATTATTTATAAGAATTAAATTTGTTGCCAAAATTTGCGAGTTTGAAGAAAATCGATAGAGAGGAAGTGCGAATTTAATTAAGTTTTTTTTAAGTCTTCTGCGATTTTTTTTTTTATAAAAATCACAGACGGGATTCATTGAACACAAGATATGATTTTACGTCTGTGATTTTTGGAAATGACCATATTTATTTATTTATTTTTTTTTTCAGTTTTTCGCGCTTTTCTTCAAAACGGCCACAACGATTTTTTTTAAACTTGGAATGTTCAGTGCACATATATAAACTATCATTTTTATTTGAAACATTTCTCCAAACAAATTTATTTAAGGTAGTTATAGGGAGAGAGGGGGGAGGGTCATGGTTCCCTTGAAAGTGCTATATTATTTTATTATACAATTCCATCATCTAAATAATACTAATTAGAATCTAGTCTCTATTTATTCTCCATGACCACTTATAGGCTGGGTCATTTAGTAGTCTAGTCTAACAAGCGGGCTTGTCCTTCGGCTAATTATACTAGGAAACAATTCCTTGGTATGCCCCTTTCTCTGGGTCAGTCTAGTCCAGTTGCCAGTGTGATGGATGCAAGAAACATAAAAATATATTTAATTTGAAAAAAAATCAAAAATATCAAGAATATGTGACAATTCCCTTGCAAAAGGACATTTCAGGTAGAAGACCACTATTGTCTTTTAGAGTTCATGAACTTGATAGCATTTTCCTACCCCTTCTTCTCACAGGTGAGGATTTGAACAACAATTAGAAGACATTCCTTCAAGAGAGTTTTTTTTTTTTGTAGACACCGGGCAGAACACTTCAGGACTGTGCCAGTTTAAGTTAAAACATAAGCGTTTAGCATTTAATCTAGATAAATAATTGTTTTATACATAATCGCTGTAATATTATAAAGCTATTTAAATTCATTTAGAGAATATATTTATTTTAAAAATAGTGTGATCTCTTGATTATTTCTAATAATCAGTCTCTTAAACATATAAACTTACAAGCCCTTTTACTAAACCGCTCGTGCTACTATAAACATACAACAACATCATACCAATAACATTTCACCAGCGAGATAAACCTTCTTCAGCTAGAATAAGCTTCACATTCGATCGAGGCATTTTGTTCTACGACTTCTCAAGATTTAAATCCCGGAAAGCCCGTTTGGCCAGTGTATCTGCATCCTCATTATCCTCTCACCCAGCAAAACCGTACATCAACTTTCTTCTCCGTCACCAAGCTATATACTATGATGCTCTTTATTGTTCAAATTAAAGTGGGAATGATTTGTATTGTTTTTGATGTTAATTCAGGAGACTTCAAAACGGATGTAACGGCAAGAGAGAGAACACAAGCCAGACCGAGAGAAAACAGACTCTCTCTGGTACTCTCTGACTTAAGCAGGCTCTAGTGTGGGGAGAACCTGTATATAAGCCAGTGAGAGATCTAGACATCTATCTATCAGATTCAACCATATACATCACATCATGTCATAACTCTACCTATAACCCTTTATTCTATAAAATCATTACAAGTCCAGTGCAGTTTGTGTAAACTTATAGCCATATTATATAACAGTGTCTTCAGATCTCGTCTAATTAATCTAACCTAATTTCTCTCCTCATCAACTCCATTGTAACGGATATTTCCGGTGAAAACTCGATATCGAAAATTTGTGCACGGTTACAATACTTCCTCTTACTGGGTGTAAGGTAAAGGGAAAGTAAAAAAAAATCTGGTGTAATACACTCGCACAACTTTCTCTTACTCCAATTTTTCAAAATTGTGATTGACATAGTTTACAGTTAGAATAGAAAAATTTAATTAAATTCGTCGGTGTTTTTTATGAAAAAAAATAAAAAACTGTTCGATAAAAACGCACTTTTTGTTTACTAATTTGCTTGAAACTCAGAATTTTTGGCCATCTATTTATTTCTAATTAATTTTGCTTGAAAGATATTCAACATTTGATTTTTTTATACATTACATTTTTATACATATTCACTTTGATTTTTGATACATTATAAATCGTTATTTTTTCCATCTCGTGGTTGGTTTTCCCAATCACTGAGCCACTTGACCCTATTCCAATGATTTAACCAAGACCAGTTGCACAGCTTGATTATTAGAACAGCCTATTATTGAGGCGAAATCTATCTACAATTAATCCTGTTTCGTCTTTTTGTACACAATGAAGGCACATCCGAATGCATCACAACATTTATTACTATCAGTATAAATTGACTATTTTTCTGACTGGAAAATACACGTATAAAGGTGCCAACTTTTATTTGAAACATTTCTCCGAATAAATTCATTTAAGGTGGTTTTTTTTAAGGAGAAGGGCGGGGTTATGTTTCCTCTAAAGTGCTATTATATTAGTTTATTATAAAATTTCTATTTATCTAAATAATATTAATTAGAATTAAATATATTGCAAATTCCGAGTTGACCGGAAAAATCAGTTGACCAGAAGTTCGTGTTTTACAGTACATATTTTCAATTTTCTACGTTTTTCTTCATAAAAAGCGACGGATTTCTTGTAATAATTTGTTAAAATAATAATGAATATTACAATTTGTTTGTTATCTCTTTTTCCCAAGAACGTTTATTTAAAGAAATTTTGGCAGAAGGGGAGTGAGTGTATGCCCCCCCCCCGAAAAATCATTTTATTAAGTTTAAATTCTCCAATTTACGAGGCATGTCCACTAAACTAAGTGTACTGAAGTTTTGTAGGTTACAAAAATTTTTATTTGAACAAAAAAATTACCTGGTTACATTAGTACATATGTAAGCTATTTTTCGACATAGTCACCATTCCTCTCAATGCAGGTGGTGAACCGGGGTATTAATTTTTTGATGCCTTCCTCGAAGTAGTTTCCCGCCAACCCCTTCGTCCACTTCTCCACCTCCCCTTCACCTCCTCGTCGGTTGAAAACCTTTTTCCACCCATGTGCAGCTTCAGGGAGGTAAAGAGATAGTAATCTGAAGGTGCTAGGTCAGGGGAATGCGCGGGATGGTTCAGGACATCCCATTTAAACGAGGCAAGCAGTTCCTTCGTGGCGTTGGCCGTGTGTGGTCTGGCATTGTCGTGCAGCAGGCAGACTCCCTTTGTCAGCATGCCTCTCCTTTTGTTCTGAATCGCCCTCTGCAATTTTTTTAGGGTCTCACAGTATCTTGCAGAGTTGATGGTCTCCCCTTGAGGCATATATTCAATTAAAATTATGCCTTGACAGTCCCAAAACACGGATGCCATGATTTTCTTGGCTGAAATTGTGGTTTTGAACTTTTTGGCGGAGGGTGAAGAGGTGTGACGCCACTGTTGAGACTGCCTTTTGGTTTCAGGTGTGTAGTGTGCAACCCAAGTTTCATCTCCAGTAATGATGGAGCGGAGAAATTCATCTCCATGGAGTTTGTAGCGTCTCAAAAACTCTTGCCCGGCCTCCACTATTTCACTTGGCGGGAGATTGGATTGACATTTTTCACGAAACGTATTGTCGCGTCGACAGTTCTCAACGTACTGACCTCGAACCGGTCTCGTTACGGAGGGGAGGAATCAGGCTACACTGTTGTGTAGCCAACATGTCGAAAACAAAATCACTCCGGCCGTGAGAGCCTCAGTACACTTACTTGCTGGACATGCCTCGTATATAACATTCAAGACAAGCAAAAATTTAGTAACAATGTATAAGTTTGAAGAAAATATATCACTTAAATTTTGTAAACTGCAGTAAGAATGTTTCACACCAGACTTCATCAGGAACGCAAGATTGTTCAATGTATTTCAATATGGAGCATCAGTGTGAGATTCATGTGATGGATTTTTGTGACACATAGTCGGACACGTTTGAAATGATGAACCCACTATTTGAAGTTCGCCCTGTTCACACAACTTATCCCCGTATTGCTTCAACATTCGTAAATAAATTTCAGATGATTTCATTCCCTTTTATATAAGAAATCATGTCACTGAACATTATTCTTCCAAAGTATAGATTTCTAGACGATGTACCAACCTTTGAATGACTAATACAGGTTATATTATAATGAAGCTGTGATCAAACAGCTGTTTTAAACAGATGGCAGGCATGCCAACTTGTGATATTGAAAAGTATCGTTATTTCTTTTGTAGTTTGTTGCTTGATATACACAGTTCATTGTCTCTTTACTCTTATTGAATGACCCTCTTATCACGCTCCAATATTTTTCACTTTAATAGAACTCAAAAATTTACAAATGATAGCAGAAAATTAAATTTGATAAATAAATAAATGCGTTAAATTAATTTAATTCTAAAAAAAAATGAAATAATAATAATAATAAAACACTTGATACTAAATATTACGAACAGAGCGCATTGGAAGTTGAATAACCTAGAGTTTAAGATATATTATTTTGTATACAAGCGGTGGGGGAAAGCTTCCGAGCTTCGGACACCTGGGACCGCTGAATAATCTTTAGTTTAACCAATTCAAAAATAAGCAAGTCTTTAGCTATTTTTATGTTGATGGTTGTCTTTTTTCTTCTTTTTTTTTTTTTTTATATATCCATGCTTAATTATTTAAAAATCAAATAAGTGCTCCCATTTTACGTTAGACATTTTTTTTTTCACTTCTAAATGAATTTAAATTAAATAAACGTAAAAATTCGTTTAAGTAAATTAAATATGCAGCATGTTATTTTATTAAATGATACAAATGTTGGTAGATGTGTATTGCTTGTCTTCAATTTTATATCAATTGAAGAGAATTTAAACTTAATAAAATGATATTGTTGAAGAAACCATACACACACTCTCCCTCCGTTAAACCTTCTTTAAAATTAACCTTTAAGTTAAATTTACTCAGACAAAAGTTGCTAACAAAAGTGATAGCTCTCTAAATTTAATTATTATTACCATTACCAACCTCGGGTGGGCTATATCCCGGCACTGCAGCCAACAGAGGCTTATTGTGCCAACCCCGATAGTTCCTAGTAGACAAACCCTCCCTCCTTAAGAAGTTTGAGGGCCTTCACCACCAGGTCATTTTGAGCTACTATCTCCTCAGGTCGCAACGTACCAAAGGTTTCATACCTCAATTTAATTATTGCAATGCAATCAAACAACAGGTGGGAAGCCGTTTCCTCCTCTTCCTGACATAATCTGCACAAGGGTTCCGCTCGAATGAGCCCTACCTTGTACAGATGTTTCCTGAACCTACCATGACCCGTAAATAGTCCCGTCACCAGAGAGATCTGGCTCCTACTCAGACTAAGAGTCATTTGGGTCCTTCGTTTACACAGTCCTGGCATCATCCTTTTACTGTGTATAACACCTGGGCTCCCCCTCCAGAGCACTTCATGCTTACTGCGACACCACTCTCTAATCGCTGCACGAATCGCTCCGCCAGTTATCCCCGGCTCTGGACCAATGAACGGAGTGTTTGCCCCGTTCCTGGCCAATTGATCAG
Organism: Triatoma infestans; assembly: GCA_011037195.1. Taxonomy (NCBI): domain Eukaryota; kingdom Metazoa; phylum Arthropoda; class Insecta; order Hemiptera; family Reduviidae; genus Triatoma; species Triatoma infestans. Next base: position 29,291 of record JAAEAF010014611.1, on the reverse strand, counting down.
CTGTCTCATTACCCTCAATCCCTGCATGTCCAGGCATCCATAGCAGCTGTACCTTGTTGTGCCTGGAGAGTCTCAAACCAATGCCTCACGGCATTCTTTCACTAGGGATGAGGTAGTTCTGTAAGCCTCTAGGGCTTTCAGTGCGGCCTGGCTGTCCGAGCAAATGCGTATAACCTTGCCCCTTGGGGCTCTACGCACGTTCTCCTCGGCACAGATCTTAATGGCAAATACTTCAGCCTGGAATATAGTGGAATACCTGCCCAACGGCCTCTCAATGAGTACCTGCGGGCTCATTCCATACACTCCTGCTCCAGTTCCGCAATCCTTCCTAGAACCATCTGTAAAAAAAATTTAATTAAGTCCGTCGATGTTTTTATGGAGAAAATCATTGAAAAAGGAAAAAAAAACCGTTTAGTAATGTCGCATTTCTAGTCAACTTTCGTTTGTCTTCAAATTCGGAATATTGGTAACATATTTAATTTTATATAATATTATTTAGATGATAGCACTTTAAGGTATAATAATCTGAAATAGCACTTTAATGGAAAACATAACCTCACCAGGGAAGGAATTAGCTCAGTGGTAGCGCGCTGGACTAGCAACGCGCGCTGGAGATCACAGGTTCGAATCTAGGCGTGCTACCCTTAGATTTTCTCTTCCTAAGAGCCCATACAGCTCACTGTCCGGTGATGGACAGTGTTTCTGTAACGGGAGAACATTGTCCGGTGGCCGGCAGTGCACTGAGAAGGCTCTGAGCGCAAATGACCATAGATGTCGAGACGCCTTAAATTATATTAAAAAATAAATAAATAAATAACCTCACCACTCCACTAAAATCCCCCCTTAAATTGAAGTTGATATTGGAAAAATGTTTCAAATAATATATGTAGCTCTTTATATGTAATAGTTAATATTAGAAGTTTAATGAAAATCGTTAGGAACCATTTTCGAAACACTCACAAAAATTGAAAAATTCCTTCAGTAAATGTAATGGTAAGAGAGAGAAAACAGGCCCTCTCTGGTACTCTCTGACTTAAGCCGGCTAGAGTGGGAGAACCTATATATAAGCCAGTGAGAATCTATCTAACGTTATCTACATATACATCGCATCGTGTCATATCTCTCCACTCTCACCTTTTATTCCATAAAATAATTACAAGTCCAGTGCAGTTAGTGTAAACTTATAGCTACATTATAACAGAGTCTACATATCTCGTTTAATTAATCAAATCTAATTTCTCTCCTCAACAACATAGTAAAGTATCACTTCTGGTTGACCTATTTTGATCAAAACCTTATTGTCGGGTTCCATGCTAGCACTTTAACTAAAAAAAAATATCAAGCTTGAACTTTCTGCGATTTTGAGTCATGCTGATGACTACACACAAAGTCACAGAGAGACTTATTTCCACAAAAAAAAAAAAATCCACTTTTTCGGACTCCGGAAGACCTCGGACCCTGTATTTTCCGATGAAAACATGACATAATATGTATCGCAATACTTATTCTTGCGGCGTTAAGAGTATGAGTTAGGAATAGATAAATTGTGAGAGTCATTTTTCAAGTATTATAATTTTTTTTTCTCTTTACTTACTGAATGACCCCTTGCATATGTTAGTAAATATGCTAATTAATGCCTGTTTTATCTGTCTGGCATAATGTCCCAGACTAAAAAATTAATTAAAATTACTAATTATAAAGTCTATAAATAATCAGTTAAAAAAGGCAGTTTTAAGATTAGCCATTTCAAAAATGACGATCTTCTCCTGAATAGCCCCTTGAAATGAAGTTTTTCACTTGACTAGTTTCACGTTAGAGCGTTCACGAACAAGATGTGATGCTGGACGCCCAGTTCAGACCAGGATCTCCATATCGGATGTTCCTTATTGGAAATTTTATAGGTCCAAATGACGCTAAAATTCTTGCAAGCGCAAGAAGATATCAGCTTCGTGTATAGTGAGCATGACAGAAATTCTAAAAATTCCGTGTACTCAGGGAGTACACTCACTTATTTGCGTCTTTATTTGATTAAAAATTTGGACAAAGTTGTTTGTTTAACATGACCTTCATATAAACTAAATGTTTACAAATATGACCTTTTATAAAGAAACTTCCAACAACTGTATTAATTAAATTGCCAACATTTCTACACTCCAACATCCTTTTACTATCTCTTACTCCTACGATAGTGTTAGATTTTTTGGAAATTGAGTTTTTCACTAGAACTTAGGGTCCCTGTGAATACGAAAATAAATATTTTGCAGTTTGTTAAAACTTGTTTGGACAATGAACCTTTTTCTTTAAGAACCTTATTTTCTTTTTATTGTTGTAATATGTTATTACATTTAGTTTTTTTGTTGTTTTTTTTTCTTTTGACGTTTCGGCATTTAACATGGCACTTTCAAAGGTTTAACAATGTTATACATCTTGTATTGTTCTATTTATTGTAGTTTTTTTATGCTATTGCTGTGTTCGTTGCGTGTTATACAATATATTACTTTCTCTTACTCCTAGTAAGAGGAAGTATTATAATCATGTCAAATTTTCCATATTGAGTTTTCACCGGAAATATCCGTTTTGAGGTCCCCTGAGTCCAAAAAAGTGGTTTTTTAGCAAATGGTCTGTGTGTGGGTGTGTATGTGAACAGCATAGCTCAAAAACGAAAAACATAGAAAGTTAAAACGTGATATTCAAATTAGGTATCTCCATGGGATCTGATAGTACATTATCTGCCATAATTTCCTCAACCGGAAATACCACTTTACAAGTTGGATTTTTTTTTACTTTTTTGCGATTTTCTCAAAAATTGCTCAGGCGATTTTCTTTAAACTTGCAACATCAAATCCACACATACAAAGAGCTACAACTTTTATTTGAAACATTTCACCGGAAAAATGCATTTAAAGGTACTTTTGGGGGAGGGGTGGGGTAAGGTTTTCATCTAAAGTGCTATTTCAGTTTATTAGACAATTCTGCCATTTAAATAATGTTAATTAGAATTAAATATGTTGTTGAAATTCCGAGTTTGAAAAAAATTGGATAACCTGAAGTACGTTTACTTTACCACTTTACTAAATGATTTTATTCTCTTTCCTCGCAATTTTCTTAAAAAAATGGCTCCGACGATTTTCTTAAAACCTCGTATATAAACTAAACATGCAAAGATCTACAACTTTTATTTAAAACATTTCTCTGGGAAAATTCATTTAAGGGCACTTTTAAAGGAGGTGGTGGGGTACGTTTTTCACTAAAGTACTATCACAGTTAATTATACAATTCTATCATCCAAACAAAATTAATTAGAAATAAATAGATGACCAAAATTCCGAGTTTTAAGAAATTTAGTAAACCGGAAGTGCTGCTTTTACTGGACAGTTTTTTTTTTTCCAGTTTTCGACAAAATTTCATTAAATTTGGTACACAAACTATAAAATTTATCAATTATAATTTTGAGAACAGGAGTAAGAGAAAGTTGTGTGAGTGTTTCACACCAGATTTTTTTTTTCTAATTGGAGAATATTTCCTCGTTTTTATTTAGACATTATATTTAGAGTTAGTAATGGTATGTTACTTGTACAAAGTTCTGTACGATTGTTATTAATCTGCGTCCAATATTTATAGATGAACTTTTTTTTTTTTTTATTATATTATTTATATCTATAAATATTGACGCAGATTAATAACAATCGTACAGGAATTTGTAACAAGTACATACCGTTACTTAACTCTACATATAATGTATTAAAAAAAAAAAAAAGGAAAATATTCTCCAATTAAAAATGTACTGTATAACACGCAACGAACAAAGCTATAGCTTAAAAAACTACAATAAATAAAACAATATAAGATGTATAACATTGTTATGCTTTGAAAATGGCATGTAAAATGCCGAAACGTCAAAAAAAAAAAAAACAACTAAATGTAATAATATATTATAACGATAAAAAGAAAATAAGGCTGTTCAAAAAAAGAAAAAGGGTTCATTTTCCAAACAAAACCGGAAAAGTTACAATATACATAGGAAGAAACAGCCAATAAAACTACTACAACTCCATTCCACTAAAAAACTTGGTATTCCGTTTAAGGAACCACCTACTACCGGCATCAGATACGAAGATTTCGGACAAAAACCTATCTGCCGAAAATATGACTTTACTAAATGAATTGGTTTTTAATTTTTCTTAATTTTTCTCAAAAATGGCTTTCAACGATTTTCTATAAACTTTGTATACTATCTACGCGCGCGCGCACACACACACACACACATAAATTTACCTATCACTTTTATTTGAAACATATTTTTTTGGGTATTCACGTGGGAACAGTAGCGTTATGCTCACCTCTAAAGAAGTACCACTTCAATATCATATATGAAATGAAATGAAATGAAAAATTTGTATTCTTGTTCCGGGACATAAGTCCCTTAAGAAGAATAATACAAAATAAAAGATGGCCTAGCGTGTCTGGCCTTGATAATTATGTACATATCATTCGTAATTATTGATCATAATAATTATTGAAAATTATTTAGTCATGAATGTTAAGGAAGAGGCAGGAAACTTCTAAGGGTTTAGAGAGACTTGTAAGGATAAGAGGTGGTGGAAAAGATGGGACTTGAAGGTATCAGTTAATGGTGGCACGACGGATAGACAAAAAAGGTAAGGAATTCCATAGATAGGTGGCACGGATTACAAAGGATTTTTCAAAAGCGGATGTATGGTGGAAGGGAGTATAAAGATCGGAAGGATGGGAGCGAGTGTTACGAGAGCGAGAGGACAGACGATTTAAATTTCAGAAGTTGGAAGATATACGAGAGTCTTTGAGATTGGATGACTTGAAAGAGAAAAGAGCCTAAGAAGTACTGGCGACGATAGATAGGGAAGAGGCCAGTTCAACTCGTGGTAGAAGTGCGATAAGCGGGGAGTCAATGGGGATTCCGAGGATAAACCAAATAAAACAGTTCATAAGACGTTTAAGTTTGGCCTCGAGATCCCAAGAGAGTTCCGCGTACACTAAACAACCATAGTCAAAATGGGGGAATATAAGGGAGGTCACAAGGAATTGACGGGTCTTCTTTGGGAGGAGATGGCGGGAGAGGTTGAACTGTCTGGAGAGGATAAATATGGGTAGGCGGTTAATGTGGGAGATGTGATTTTTCCAGGAGAGGTTTTGCTCGAAGATGATTCCGAGTTTTTTTTTTTTTTTTACAGACGTACAATATTTTATCGGGATGTTGTTGAGGAAAAACGTGGGGAAGGAAGCATTAGGGTTTATGAGGAATTGGAAACCGATGACTATGGCTTTGGATTTATCTGGATTAAAGGAAAGCATGTTAACTGCTGCCCACGAATTAATGTTGTTAAGATCATACTGCAGCTTGTTTATTGCATCTTGAAGATCAGAGGGCTTAAAGGACAGGTAAATCTGGGAGTCATCGGCATAAAGGTGGTAGCTGGAATGGACAATGGATAAAGGCAGATCATTAATATATACAGAAAAGAGGGTTGGGGATAAAGAGGAGCCCTGGGGCACGCCACGGGAAAGAGGAAGGGGATTAGAAGGTTCGCTACCAGGGATAACTACATACTGGGATCGGTTGGATTATATATATATTGGGTTGGATATATATCGTTGGATATATGTTTTTTTTTTTTTTTTTTTAACATCTATACGTAATATTAAACACATTAGAAGCATTTGATAAGAGTTCCAAATTTTTTGTAGCAAAACGTTATATCGATTATCTTTAAACATGGAATGCTGCTGTATAGATAGAAACGTATCATTTTTTTTTTTAAATAATTGTTTTTTTAGAAGTCATTGGTTTTGGTGGTGGGGGGGGAGGGGACTGTCAGTTAGTTTAAATTTTAATTTGTTCAATCTTAATTTGATTTTAATATAAAGCACACTCCACATAAGTCCTATTCAAGTATACAAGTAAAATCCCTGCACCACCATTTTTATGGCCAGCCCAACTAATCATTGTAACGTTGCAATTTTAGAATTAGAATATTTGTTTTGAATTGTTTATTAATTAGATTTAGTGAAAGTTGTGTGAGTGTTTCACAATAGTTTTTTGTTTTTTTGTTTTTTTTAATGTTTAATCAATAATAGAAATTAAATTTTTGTTTGAATAATCTGTATATTTTAGAAGGAGCATTATTAAAATATTAGAAAGAGTTACTGACAATGTACTAGAAAAGAGAAGGAGATGAATATATATATATAAAAACTATATATATTTATATATATATATATGTATATAGTTGTATAGTAGGCAGTAGAATGCTTTCCAGATAATAACAGGCTGTGTTCAACATCTACCTGTTCACCTCTTTTCCTTAACTAATATACATAACATCCAACAACAGAGTCATTCGTTATTCTCATGCCATTCTACTTAATTTTTTTCTGTTCTTTTTAAATATGTTTCAGGAAGTATGTAAAAAAAAAAAAATTAAAAAAAAAATTAAGTGTTACAATCTAAAACACATGATGTGTTAATAGTAAACAGAATTATTCATGTATCTGCAGTTTTTAATTGCTATTTTAACCAGTCATTTCAATACAACTTATAATCCTTTGAAAATCAAATATGAAACATTATGAAACAAATCACACGACCATTATCTTACTTGTATTTTAAATAGTTATTATTGACAAAATTTATTTAAAAACTCGGAGTTTTTTAACTTTTAACAGTATTGAATCTCCCTAGGCAACATTTTTCAAGGCCTTCAGTTACGGAAGTAATCAATAGGAAAAATGTTTTGGTTTTACAAGTTACTTCAAACTTGCACAAAAGTATGGTTGTAATTTTAGTTTCTCTGTTGATACTGTTCTTTATGAAAATCTCAGATGACTTCTTCATTAATAAGCTAAGTTTGGAATGTCGGTAGAACTGTGTGTCCTGGTACTGTCACAGTTTCGGGTGAGTTATCTCGGAGCTTCCTTCCCTCTCTTTTCGTGGTTCAGTTCGTCAATATACTCAACACACAAAATTGTAAGGAAATTATCAGGTGTGCACAGCCTGCTTGACGTTATCGGTACAGTCTGGTTCAGGAATTTAATTTCTGATTATATTTCCTTATTATCTTAATGAATTTAATACTTTTGCTTTTGTACACTTAGTTTTCTAAATATCATCATCTTATTTTGTTTGTGTATGGAGTTCTCTTTGTGTAAATGATTTGTTATGATTCTTTTCATATTTATTACCTTTTGTTTGTCAATAATGTTTTAATTGAGTTTAGTTTATTTCCCTTATTATAGTTTTGTAACCATTATTGGATTATTAGTTTCATTCTCTTTTAGATAATATTATTATTATTATTAATATTAATTTTTAATTCATATTTATTATTTATTTATTTATTTTTATTTGACATTTTTACTTTCTCTTACTCCTAGTAAAAGAGGAAGTATTGTAATCGTGTCAAATTTTCGATATCAAGTTTTCACCGGAAATATCCGTTTTGAGGTCCCCTGAGTCCAAAAAAAAGTAGTTTTCAGCAAGTGGTCTCTGTGTGTGTGTGTGTGTGTGAACAGCATAACTCGAAAACAAAAAAATCGTAGAAAGTTGAAACTTGATATTCCGTTTAGGTATCACCATGGGATCTGACAGTACGATAACTGTCAATATTCCTCAACCTAAAGTACCACTTTACTAGTTAGTTTTTTTGCTTTTTTGCAATTTTCTCATAAATGGCTCCGACGATTTTTAGAAGCCTTCTTGAGTATGCGCCGTTGATTTTGTGTCCTTACACTAAGAAAGGATATAGCTAGACTTGAAGCTATACAAACCCGTTTTATAAGGACTTTTAACAAAAGGTTTTCCAACGATGCTACTCATTTCTGCTCTCTAGAGTCTAGAAGATGTAATGCTGGTCTCTATTCTGGCGCTACTTGCTGCCATTCCTTTTCATGTACCACCTCGCTGCTTGCGCAGTATTTCGCATTTCCTGGTCCCTGTCGTTAAGGCTAATGCGCTGTTCAACGCTAGCATCATTTGTAGAACATGCAGGTCATGGAATGAGTATATTCCTAGTGATGTGGATTTCCAAATGGCGTCTGGACTTTTCAAGAAACATTTTTTCACTACTTGAAGTTTTACTGTTAAATTTGCATGTATTACTTTATTATTATTATATTTATGTATCACTTGTAATGACTTCAACCATAAGGCTTATGCCGTTTGTTGATAAAAAAAAATAAATAAATAAATAAATACACATACCAGTTTTTATACAAACCCTCCAGTGAATCTCAAAACTGGTATTTCCAGTCGATAAGTAGATATCGAAAATTTGACAAGATTGCAATGCTTGCTCTATTTACGTAGAAGAGAAAGTAAAAAAAAAAAAATCTGTGTAAAACACTCATTTTCCGTAATCCCAGTACATTCCTTTCATCCAAAATTGTCTCCTGAAACTCCTTTCTACATCGGAGACCACTCTGCCGTGAAATAGCCACCTACGATACTTCCATTCATAAAAGACACATAAGACAGAAGCATATTTTCCTTAAGGTCAAGGAATTTCTATAATGAATTGGACATTTTCTTGTATTTTCAACAAAATCCACATTGATGGAAATTCTACACCACGGAGGCTTCCGATTGCAGGTTTAGAAAAATCTGAAAGTTCTGTTCCCCTGATGGAGAAAACTATGTGGATTTTCTTCAAAATACAAGACAATATCTAATCCATTATTGAAATTCTTTGTGGATCAGGAAGGGTGCCACGGGAACACGGGTCTATCTATACCTTTTCCGTGACTCCTGGCTATATCAAGGTGCGATGTTTCTCTCACTTAATAACTGAGCCCATTTGAGCGACCGCGAAGAGATGACCATGCACCTTGACGAATTAATTATGATTAACTATGGATAATCATAAACTTCTTCCTGGATTTCTTGTGCCAAACTTGGAATCGAAGATATCTTAAGCCATCAAGCTTATTCTAACTCCATGTGAAGTGGACCGGGCATCGCATCTACTTCTTTCCTAACCCCAAGTAGTTTCCTCTGAAAATCCCACAATTAAGCATCGGGGGTTTTCTTTTTTTTGAATTCCTTGGGAGCGTCATCTCCACGGTGGTGACATCACAACCATTTCACGAAAGAGAAAGCACAATTTTCCATTCTAACTCCTTTCCTACGGGTTGTATTCTTTTAGTCTTCGACCATAGATTCGAAGTATTAATCATAACTCCTTCACTTTTCTTTGTATTCTTCCTGTAGGGGTTTTAGTGAACCAGTGAACCCCCACCACTCATCCACTCTAGCGGAGAGAAACAGCCCCTCTCGCACAGAGAGGAGAGGTTCGGCCAGTGGATATATATATGAGAGAGAGACAGTCAAGGATGATTCTGTTCAATTCAGTCTTACACATCAGACATCATTCTGTTGATTCACACTCCGTACACATCATTTTAGCCACGTCAGTCTGTCAGTTCAGTTCAGTTCAGTTCTAAACTCTAAAGTGTAAAGTCCTTGGCAGTCAGTTATATATATACATATATCAATTATATATCTTATACCTATATTTAGGTGTTATTTATCACTCATCATCAACAACCAACATCTCCTTACAACACCCTTACACTTCCTACCCCTATTGGGCGAGATAACCGAAATGGCTCTAGCACTTTATTCATTAAGGGAAAGTGCGCAATTCGGGAAGCACAATGGGCCGTGAGGCTTAACTACATCTAGTGCCCTTGAGAAACCCCGTGCTCTAAAGTAGAACAGGACATCCTCTTACAGTAGTAAGAGAAAGTAAAATTACTAACAACCAACATATTTATTTTAGGAATAATGGTGGACAAAAATTCTTTTTATTGAATAATTTAAAACTTACCATGAGGATAAAGTAATCCTTCAGAAAGAAGATTGTTCTAAACCTCTAAAACTCGCCTGCACTTATCTAAATCTAGTTATGCATATTTAATTCTCAAGGGCCATTTCTTTTATTCCACGCTAAACAAGCACACAACATACAGGTCTCTAACAACTCTCTTTTATTTATTTATTTAATTTTTTTTTTTTTTGAATGGATCAAATAACTTTATACGTTTAGTATTTGTTAATGAAGCAAAAAAACTCAGGGAAAAGTAGCACAGTTCATTGACCATTGTTTTTAAAATTTGATCACATAACATTCATTTCTTTTGATAATTCTAAAAAAAATAAAAATAAACATTTGATGTGAAACACTCACATTAGTTTCTCTTACTCCTGTACATAAATTTTATAAAATTGACGAAGTTATTTTTAAAATTCCAAATTTTTATTTAGTTCCCCAAACATAAATACAGATATGGTGAGGGAGGGATGGCATACATAGCAACAAAACATTGAACAACTCCAAATATATGAAATGTTACGTCACAAATTCCTCAAAGACTCCTGAACTCAGTTTATCCGCAAACATAATTCATATAGAACAAATATATTTATATATGTCTGTATAGTCGACATTTCGTTATACGTTGGATCCATGCTTCATTGTATTCCATTGTACTTTGTAGGATTTTCGAGGAAATTTCAAAATACTCAAAAAAAAATTATCCTCAAATTTGGAACAAGCACAATGCTTCCTTAATACACAATGTACCTTAATATTAAAGTGTGGTTTTAGCCTAACATTTGGCCGAAACCTTCGTGTCAGATGAAAATACCGAACCCCAAACTTTCGAGCGGCATGATTCCTAAACTCAATACCAAAAGTTTGAGCTCCTTGTGATTTTTCGTTTTCGAGATATTTTGTTCACACACACACACACACACACACACACACACACACATATACACCTACACAGACAGACAGTTTGATGAAAACTTTTATTCGTACTCAGGACACCTGAGAACATTGTGAAAATTGCAAAAAATAAAATAAAAAAAAGCATACAGTAATGTCCAAAATTGATTTTTCATTTTGTTATGACAATCGCAACCGACACAAGAAGGTTACCGACAAAATCCGTAAATCAAATCTGCGAGTTTACTAACTTTTTTGGGGGGGGTTCAATTCTTTGTGCTTTCCTTGAAATCGGCTCGAACGGATTAACTTAAAATTTCTCATATTAGCTATAAATATAGGTCACGGCACTTTTTCTCCAAAGTTCTCTATTTTAGGCTTTGGAGAGCACCTTGAGACTTCACGGGTTTTCGATGATATTACGCTTCTCTCTATAAAGTGCTGTTTCAGAATACCACTAACATAGTATTCAGGAAAATAAATGCCAAATTTTTGAAGAAATTCGATAACCCAAAAGTGTTTCTTTACAGATATTATGTTTCAGAGACATTTTCCGTGGTAGCCTGCTTCATTTTGTGGTCATCAACCGGTTTCGGGCGTTCGCCCATCTTCAGGATGCGTTTTTCAGACAGTGTGGACAACACAGACTTGCACAGACCAAATTCAGTTTACACACAAACAAAATGAAGCAGGCTATCATGGAAAATGTCTCTGATGCTTTCTAGCTCTGCGGAACCAACCACCACAACAACAGATATTATGTTGTTACTGTTGTGGCTAGGTCTGCAGAGCTGGAAAGCTGTTTGAAGGAGATATTTTGTTTTTTCACAGAATGGATTCTCAGTGATATTTTGCGATTTTGCCCACAAGAATTTTTCTTATAGACGTTAGCTTCCCCTTACTGGATGCTATTGTAGTAAATTTATTACTTTAAGAGAAACTTTACCAATTTTTAAGAACCTTGCGAATTGCTTTAAGTATTAGTCAAGTAAGTGTTACATCTGCGACTTTTATATTTTGATAACTGTGTTTCAAAATAACAAAAAAATTAGATTAAAAATCTTTGGCATCTGTTTAATGTGGTGCAACAGGGCATGAAATATGGTCTTCGCTACCTAGATGCGTTACCAACTGCAGCTTCCCCCTTTTTCTCATGATGCTAGAGCTCAACACCGACTTTACCCTCACGGGAATCAAACCTCTGCACCAAAGAGGAGTGCGCTAGCCGCTAGTCTAACGCGTTGAGGGCAGTAAACATTTAACTGCCTTTCATACTGTATTGGTGATGGAACCGTTCATTACAAAGAATAGATAAGACAGAAAAGAGAGCCGCAATTGCTTTTTTCCGTCATATTGCCGACATTCACTGAACTTTGTCTGTATCAAGTTTCAGCTTTATTAAAATGGCAATTAAAAAAAAGATTAATACCTCTACCACAAGTCCGTAAATCACCCACGAAATTCCTTGTTATTTTATAAGAGTGTTAGATTTAGAATTAGGTAGGGATTATCTCTATGGGGGTAGGTGGTCGCTACTCCACCCCCCACTCACACCCCTAGAGCTAGGAAATAGTAATAAAAATTAGGGGCAGATGTTGGTGTAGTGGTTATGAGCATGGGCTAGTAAGTGGGAGGTCCCCAGTTCGAGTCCCCGCGTATAACTGCTAAATTTTATATTCATTTAAAAAAATGTTAATGGTAAAGTAAAGTAAGGTATCAGAGACATTTTCCGTGGTACCTGCTTCGTTTTGTGGTCATCGACCGGTTTCGGGCGTTCGCCCATCTTCAGGATGCGTTTTTCAGACAGTGTGCCAACACAGACTCGTACAGAGACTTAGCTTCACACTAACTCTCTTTCGAGTTAGCTTCGAGTTAGTGTGAAGCTAAGTCTCTGTACGAGTCTGTGTTGGCACACTGTCTGAAAAACGCATCCTGAAGATGGGCGAACGCCCGAAACCGGTCGATGACCACAAAACGAAGCAGGCTACCACGGAAAATGTCTCTGATGCTTTCCAGCTCTGCGGAACCAACCACCACAACAAAGTAAAGTAAGGTGCTTGCGCTCCCGTCCACGACACCTAAATTCGGTAGTTGGACGTTAAGCACGCCTGAAAAAAAAATAGTAATAAAAATATTTAATTATTTAGTAATAAAGCTTAACCTACTGTTCCCCCATAGCCCCCAAAAAAATCAATTTTTATAGGAAAATGATTCAAATAAGCGCAAAATTGGAAAAAAAAAAAAAAAAAAAAAAAAAAACATTCTGCAAAGTCGCATATCCGGTTGATGGATTTTGATTCAAAACTTCGAGTCAAATGGCGGTGGTAATGCAAAAACCAAATACCAAGTCTGGGCTTACTGTGATTTTTCATTTTGGGGGTATTTTCTTAAACATTTTTTTTCGCACTCAGGGGACATCAAAACATATATTTCCGGTGAAAATTCAATTTTAAAAATTTGATACGATTACAATACTTCCTGTTACTAGTAGTAATAGAAGATTTTGGGTAAAATCCATCAACCGGAAATTCAACTTTACTGAACTTTTTTTTTTTTTTTTTTTACTTTTCCGCGTTTTTCTTGAAAACTCCTCCAAGATTTTCTTTAAACTTGCTCACTATGCTCACTGCACAGCATAGATATAAATCTCCCACTTTTATTTTTAGCATTTTACAATAAGTTTTTTACTTTCTCTTACTCCTAGTAAAGAGAAAGTATTGTAATAGTGTCCAATTTTCGATATTGAGTTTTCACCGGAAATATCCGTTTTGAGGTCCCCTGAGTCCAAAAAAGTAGTTTTTAGCAAATGGTCTGAGTGTGTGTGTTTGTGTGTGTGTGTGTGTGTATGTATGTGAACAGCATAGCTCAAAAACGAAAAACTGTAGAAAGTTGAAACTTGATATTACGTTTAAGGTATTACCATAGAATCTGACGGTGCATTATCTGTCAAAATTCCTCAACCGGAAGTACCACTTTACAACTTGGTTATTTTACGTTTTTACGATTTTCACAAAAATTACTCCGACGATTTTCTTTAAACTTATTATATCAACTACACATACAAAGAGCTACAACTTTTATGTATTTGAAACATTTCTCCGGGAAAATTCATTTAAGGCCACTTCTGGTGGAGAGGTAGGGGGGTTAGGTTTACATCTTAACTGCTATTACAGTTTATTAGACAATTCTGTCATCCAAATAATGTTAATTAAACTTAAATATGTTGTTGAAATTCTGAATTTGAAAAAAAATCGTATGACCGGAAGTACGTTTACTTTATCAATTAACTAAATGATATTTTCACTTTTTCACGATTTTCTCAAAAATGGCCTCGACGATTTTCTTGAAACTGTGCATATAAACTACGCATACAAAGATCTACAACTTTTATTTAAAACATTTCTCTAGGAAAATTCATTTAAGGGCACTTTTAGGGTCGAGGGGAGAGTTATGTTTTTCTCTAAAGTGCTATCATAGTTGATTATACAATTCTATCATCCAAAGAGAATTAATTAGAAATAAATAGATGGCCAAAATTCCGAGTTTCAAAGAAATTAGTAAACCGGAAGTGCGCTTTTACTGAACAGTTTCTTTTTTTTCAGTTTTGACGAATTTCATTAAATTTGGTACACAAACTATAAAATTTGTCAATTTTGAGAACTGGAGTACGAGAAAGTTGTGTGAGTGTTTCACACCAGATTTTTTTTTTTTTTTTTTTAGAATCAAACAAGTTTATCTTCTTATGATTGATTATATAATGGATTATAATTGTGTAATGCTCTTAATTAATCATTTAGCATAGATATTATTAAGAAGTATAAGTAGATGCCAGCTGGAGTTTTAGGAATAAGTTAATGATATATAAATGATTGTCTGGCAGGTGATCCGCAACTGATGCGAAATTCAATCAATCATGTTGATCATTTTTTTTCCCCCCCTTTGTTCAGACATCAATACTTGGGTCATCAATATCGGACTAAAGTAAAATCGAACACAGATCTCAATTATATAAACAAATTGAATGATTTATTTAACTATGTGTCATAACTATGTGTCACTGATGAGTTGAAATTAAACTGCTCGCTTACAACTTTCTTCTACTTTCTCTTACTACTGTAAGAAGAAGACTACCGTAAATAGACTATAGAATAAGAAGACTACTGCGCTGAAGTGCATTCATCGCAGCCTGCCTGTCCGAGAAGATGCTACATATCTCTCTATTCCTAGATCGCATACGCAAATTATCCTCAGTACAGATCTTTATTGCATAAACTTGTAAACACCTGGAAAACAGTGAAGTATCCACCGGAACGGGCCTCGCAATGCGTACGTCCGGCTTAACTCCATATACTTTATACATTAGTTTAAACATTATTACATTTAATTTTAAACAAAATTTCTTAACTACATTGTATTCATTTAGAATAAGAGAAATTTGTGTGAGTGTTTCATAGCAGATGTTTTTACTTTCTCTCACTCCTAGTAAGAGGAAATATTGTGATCGTGCCAAGTTTTCGATATCGAATTTTCACCGGAAATATCCGTTTTGAGGTCCCCTGAGTCCAAAAAGTGTTTTTTTTTTTTTTTTTTTTTTTTTGGAAATGGTCTATTTATGTGTAGTTCAAAAACGCATAACTCAAAAACGAAAAATCGTAAATGCTTGAAACTTGATATTCCGTTTAGGTATCACCATGGGATCCGATAGTAGGTCATCTGTCAAAATTCCTTGACCGGAAGTACCACTTTACTGTTGTTTTTTTTTTTTTCTTCACTTTTTTGCGATTTTCGCAAAAAAAGGCTCCGACGATTTTCTTCAAATTTGTTGAAGACCGAGAGAGGTGTCATTCCAACGGAGACGTCCGCCTTTTTTTTGGGCAGTGTTGGCATCAGCCTTGATGACTTACTTCCGATTGTGGAGGGCATTATTGTTGACTCCCTGGGCATAATATCCCAGCCACTTGCATGGTTGAAAATGTTATATATATATTTAAGTATGTTTTATGCTTCATAATATCCAGACTATTTCAGTCTCGCACGAATAGATATTTTTACTTAATCATCAAATGGTTTAACACATGTCTCTCGATTGATTGGTACGCACGTGTCATCTAGCAGCTCAACATCGTTGAGCAGCCTTGCTTCACTGAAGTATTTCTCTCTACACATAGAAAAATCTACAACTTTTATTTAAAACATTTCTGTGGAAAAAATTCATTTAAGGGCATTTTTTGGGGATGAGGTGGGGTTAGGTTTCCCTTTTAAGTGCTACTTCAGTTTACTGTACAATCCTGTCGTCTAAATAATATAATTAGAATTAAATGTATTGTTGAAATTCCGAGTTTGAAAAAAAAATCGGATAACCGGAAGTGTGTTTTTTACTGAAATGTATTTTTCAGTTTTCCAGGGATTTTGTCGAAATCGGCTCCAGATATTGTCTTTAACCTAGAAATGTGGATTACACATATAAAGAGCAACAACGTTTATTTGAAACATTTCCCCCTGTTAAAGTCATTTAAGGGGACTTTTGGTGGAGGAGTGGGGTTATGTTTTTCTCTAAAGTGCTATCATAGTTTATCATACAATTCTACCATCCAAACAAAATTAATTAGAAATAAATAGATCGCCAAAATTCCGAGTTTCAAGAAAAATTAGTAAACCGGAAGTGCGTTTTTACTGAACAATATTTCAGAATTTGTGATTTTCTCCATAATATTACCGACAAATTTCATTAAAATTTGGTTTACTAACTATATAATAATGGGGCGGGTGTTGGTGTAGTGGTTATGAGCATGGACTTATAAGTGGGAGGACCCCAGTTCGAGTCCCGCGTATAACTGCTAAATTTTATATTGGTATGAAAACTGTTAACAGTAAAGTAGGTGCTTCCTCCCCCGTCTACGACACCTAATTTGGTAATTGGACGTTAAGCCCGCCTGAAAAAATAGGCATTACTTAACTTAACTTAGCATAACTATATAATATTTGTCAATCACAATTTTTTAAAAACTGGAATAAGAGAAAGTTGTGTGAGTGTTTCACACCAGATTTTTTTTATTTTTTTTTTTTATTTTTTCTATTGAGGAGGTGAAATTTTGGTTTATTTTTAAATTGTAATATTAGTATTTTTGTGGCTACGTGGTAATGCTGCAATGTGCACAACTTGGTCATCACTGATGTAACTAGGATTTGTAGGCCCCCGCGAAATCATACTTTGGGCCCCTCATAATAATAATAATAATAATAAAATATTACTATTATTATTCATATATTTTTATTTTTTATTCAATAAATGTATACATACAGTCTCACATTATATATTCATCCATATTATTGGCAAAATCAGAAATTAAATCATTCATAGAGAAATGTTGCATTGACTAATTTTCAACTGCTAATGAAGTTAGAAAATTTCAAATGTTCTTCTTTCGTACTATTTTTAATGTAATATTTTATTTTATCAATTTAGTTTGAATTTTTTTTTTTTTTTTTTTTGAGGAAGCGTCAGCTCCTCCCTCCTCCGGGCACTAGCCTGGATTCACCGGTCACGGCACTTCATCAGAGCTAGGCCTAAAACTTGCCCGCTAAGGGGCTCCTCCTGTTCTAAAAAATAGGCCTAGCTCCGAGCCAGGTCGATCCTCTTCTGACGGAGGACCTCCCTGGCAAATGCCGCGACCAGCCCCCAGGCCACCTCGCTCGTCAGCATTGCCCCGACCACATTGTCGGGGGTCAGCCGACCCACCCTTTCTTCCAAGGCAACCCTATCTCTCTCCCACCTCCCACACCCGAAGAAGGTGTGGCAGGCGTCATCGCTTACCCCGCATCCGTAGAGGCAATCACCCAATTCCCGGATCCTCATCCTGTGGAGGTAGGACCCGAAGCATCCGTGGCCGCTGAGGAGCTGAGTGACATAAAAGTCCACCTCCCCATGCGGCCTCCCGACCCACCTCTCCACATCTCCAATGAGTCGGGCCGTCCAACGGCCCCTCGAGTCCCCCTCCCATAGCGCCTGCCACATCCTAAGGGTGCGTCGCCTTTCTTCCCGCGCAACGGCTCTCCCGGCGCCCTCCACCCTCCTCTCATATATCCTTTTTTTCTCCCGCGCCAGCAACGCGATTGGGATTACCCCGGCTATCACCAATACTGCTGGCTCCGACACAGTCCGGTAGGCCGAGGCAATCCGCAGCGCGCCCAACCGCTGTACCCGGGCAAGCCTTCTTCTGTGGGCCTCCCTCCCCAAGGCATCCGCCCACACTTCGGCGCCATAGAGGAGGATGGAGTGCGCCACTCCCATCAACACCCTACGCGTACTTGCCCGCGGGCCCCCCACGTTAGCCATCAGGCGGCCTAGGGAGGCGACAGTTCTCGCCGCCCTGTCCGCCGCCCGCCTGACGTGTTCTCCAAAGCCCAGCCTCCTATCTATCTCGACTCCTAAGTACCTGACAGAGCCTCTCGCCTCCACTACCTCCTCCCTCACACGGAGGTGCAGCGAGGCGGGAATCCGCCGCTTCGTAAGGACTACGACCTCTGTTTTTGCTACCGCCAGTGACAACCCATGGTCCGTCATCCACCTGTTTACAGTACGCATTACACTGTTCAGCTTGCGCTGTGCTTCTGGCAGGTCTCGGGCCGCTAGTAGCCGGCCACGTCGTCCGCGTACCCTACTAGGACGGTCTCTTCCGGCATCTCCTGCCTCAAGAGACCGACATATGCTACATTCCATAGATCAGGGCCCAAGATCGAGCCCTGGGCAGCCCCCGACGTGACCGTCGCCCCCCCTTGGCCCATCCGCGGTTTAATTTTAGTTTGAATGAACGTTCTGCAGTTGCTACTGTTACCGCGTTTAGTAAAGTAGAGTAATGCTGCTGTAATTACTTCTGGAAAATTACTCTGCATAAATGGATATACTCTTATTTAACCAACAATAAATTTGCAAAATTGTTTTATAGCAACTTTTCTGATGTTTTCCTTAAATGTTTCGAGAAAGGTTCCCATCTTCAGTAGAGCACATCTGTTGTAAAAATATAGACTTTTTTTTTTTTAATTGTTACAATACAATGTTTGAAAACTATCAAAATAAGAAAATAAATACGAATATACGAGTATGTCTTACTTGCAGTATAAATGGAGTTTTACTACTAACTTAATTTATAAGTACAGATAACTAGATTATTTCAAGAGAGAAACTAAGGAGACAGGTTGAATATAGGAAAAGCAAATTAAGAATTGTTTGATAATGTATTTGTATGTCGAGTTAAATGCTTCTGTTCTTTATTTAAGTTGATTGAATTTTTAGTTGCATTTATGTGTATTGATTCTTTTATCAACCTGCTATGAACTTTCTTCACTTTTCCTAATATTTTTATCTAGTCCAAGGTCTAGTTTATGACCTAAAGTGATCATATGCGTAGATAATCCTGTATTTTTCTTTCTCAGCATTATGTCCTTATCGTGGAAACCCTTAACGTCCCCTATAATGTAGTTGGCTCCGCAACCTCTAATGATAATTAACACACGATAAGTACCAATAAAGTCACTGTATATTATATCAGTTTATATAGTCCATAAACTACAAATGAAAGTGTGGAAAAATTTGTTAAATCTGAAATAAAAAGAAAACTATTGGAGCCGGATAGGCTGAAAGCCATCCAAAAATCCCTGCTGTCCACCATGGCGGCCTCCACAGATGGAAAATCCGTTTAGTTTTATCTCGTAAGCATAGGTCCTAGATATTTAAATTCTCTCATTTCCTTGTGTGTTCTGCAACTAATTCCCTGAAAATCCTCGATCGATGGATTGTGATCATGTATTATTTCCTCTTCCCGTCATTAATTTGAAGAACCATAATTGGCCGCTTCTTCTTCCAAGTTCAATGAACTCTTCTTAAGCGCTGCCTCCAACTTTGCCACAAATTGCCACATCATCTGCATGGGCTAAATAAACATATTATATATGCTGCCTCTGCTGATAATTAAGACGTTCCGCGTTGCACTAAATGTTGTAAATTAAGTAATTCCATGGAGTTCCAATGTAAATGAAGTAGGCATTCGACAGCCTAATCGCCATTTAGTTTATAAATCCGATTTTTTTTAAATCGTTTACCTGACGGTCGTCAGGTGCGTTTTCTTAAATGCATCCATAAAGCAGGGTTTCTCCTGCTTATCTGTGCAGACAAGAAGAGTGCGTCCTGGGTGACGGAGGTCGTCCCTTCGCTGCCTTCAGGGTCCTGAATTTTCTTGAACATTACAACCAACTGAAGTGAGTGTTGAAACACGGTATTTAGTAATTTTCTTGAACATTACACCCAACTGAAGTGAGTGTTGCTCGAAAACTCACTCTTGTTCTGGAAAAATTAGTCTACGTTCTGAGCATGTTGGTTTGTAGTCCATACTCAGGACGTATACTACTAAATTTTCAATCTAATCACCGAAATTCAACAATATTAAATACTGCAAAAACAAAACTAATAGTAGATCCAGAATACTGTGAAAAAGAATAATAAAACTCTCATGAGATCCTTTTGAAACTAAAAAAGAACCTTGTATTGAAAAAGACAATCAACACAAGCAGGTACCTCTCATTTATAAAAAAAAAATCTGGTATGATTCACTCACACAACTTTCTCTTACTCCTGCTTTCAAAACTTGTGATTGACAATTTTTATAGTTAGTACACAACACAATGAAATTTATCAGTATTATCATGGAGAAAATCACAAAAACTTGAAAAAAACTGTTCAGTAAAAACGCAATTTCCGATTTACTAATTTTCATGAAACTCAGAACATTGGCATTCTATTTATTTATAATTAATTTTGTTTAGATGGTAGAATTGTACATTCAATTATGATAGCATTTTAGAGAAAAACATAACCCCACCCTTCCCCCCAAAAAACCACCTTATTAAATGACTTTAACAGGAGAAATGTTGCAAATAAAAGTTGTAACTCTATAAGTGTAGTTCACATACTTAGTTTGAAGAATATCGTTGGAGCAGTTTTAGATAAAATTGTAGAAAACTGATACATTTTTTTTTTTAGTAAAAATGCACTTCCGGTTATCCGATTTTTTCAAACTCGGAATTTGGACAACGTATTTAAATCTAACAAATATTATTTAGATGATAGAATTTGTATAGAAAACTTCATTTTTTTTTTCTGAAGGGATTGTTCCAATTTTCTTTCGGGCAGTCCAATATTTGTTTGATTTTTGTTTCCAGTGTGAGACATTTTCGTCTTTGCCTTCGTCATGCAACCTGGCACAAGTCATTAGTTTGTGCAGCATCGTTTTCCACACCGCTGTCACATAGCGGGCAGGTCGGAGATGGGGCTTGCAGGTAGTCGTCGTGCCCAGTGGCCAGTCGGAAGTTTGCTGTGAAATCACTGCGTGGAAGAAGGTCAAGGGGAATTTGGGTCGTATAATAAATTCTCCCATCTTCTTCCTGTAGCTTTATTTTTTCCAAATGATTTCTACATTTTTCTTATTCATTTTTATTATTTGCTTTCTCTAATCGCCTGGTGAAATGTTGCTGGGGGCCTTCAGGCTGCGGAAGCTGGCAACCTTCCTTCGCTAGCTTGTCTACTTGCTTGTTGCCCAGAATATCGCAGTGGTTAGGCACCCATTGAAGAACAACCCTCCATCCTTCTAATATTAACTGGTTTAATACTTTTCTAGTAGTGTAAACTAAACTACATGCATCCGCACTACTAGAGGCTAGGGTGAGTATGGCGGCTTGGGAGTCCACAAAGAACACGACTTGCTTCTTATTGTGGCATTTGCTACTGAGCTTTATCGCTGCCTCCTTTACAAATATAAAATAGAAATATTTATAGTATAGAAATATATGTATAGTATATACAGTGTATAGTATAGTATATATATATATATACAGGGTGTCCCAAGGTATATGGATAACGACTTTTTATCGGAAACTAAGATAGCTAGAAAAAAACTGAAAAGTACGTGTCCCCTTAGTTTGTTGTTAGAAATCCAAATTTAATTTGCAAATTTGTTTTGGTGCTTCGAGAAGCGAGATACAGACATCAACTTCATTTTTTCAAATGGGGAGGTGTGGTTTTTATTTAAGAAATAGATTCCTCTATTTTTTGTAAGAAAAATTTACTTGAACGGTTTTTTTTTCTTTGAGCGATATTTTACAAGTTATGAATGAAAACATGATTTCTATAAGAAATTTCAAAATGATATTATAACGGTTTTTTTGATTGAATATGAAGAAAAGTACTATTATAAATTTTACTCCTCATTAATTACAGATGTTGCTCGAATTGGCCTCCACCATTAGAGATGTATTTCTTTGGTCGTAAGGTACAATTGGCAGGAAAAAGCATGTGTATGCAGCTCTAATGGTGGGGGCCAGTTCGAGCAAGATCTGTAATTAATGAGGAGTAAAATTTATAATAAAATAGTACATTTCTTCTTATTCAATCAAAAAAAACGTTATAATATCATTTTGAAATTTCTTATAGGAATCATGTTTTCATTCATAACTTGTAAAATATCGCTCAAAGAAAAAAACTGTTCAAGTAAATTTTTCTTACAAAAATTGAGAAATCTATTTCTTAAATAAAAACCACACCTCCCTATTTGAAAAAAATGAAATTGGTGCCTGTATCTCGCTTCTGGAAGCACCAAAACAAATTTGCAAATTAAATTTGGATTTCTAACATAAAACTTAGGGGACATGTACTTTTCAGTTTTTTTCTAGCTATCTTAGTTTCCGATAAAAAGTCGTTATCCATATACCTTGGGACACCTGTATAGTATATATAGTATATATAGTGTATAGTATAGTATATATTTATAGTTTAGAAAACTTAAATAACAATTTAGAGGAAAACCTAACCTCACCCCCTCCCCCAAAAATGCCCTTAAATGAATTTTTCCCGAAAAATATTAAAAGTAAAAGTTGTAGCTCTTTGTATGTGTAGTTGATATACGAAGTTTGAAGAAAATCGTCGGAGCCATTTTTGAGAAAATCGCAAAAAAATGTGAAAAAATAACCATTCAGTAAAATGGTACTTCGCGGTTTGAGGAATTTTGACTGATAACCTACTGTCGGATCCTATGGTGATACCTAAACGAAATATTAAGTTTGAACTTTCTATGATTTTTTTTTTCCATTTTGAGCTATGCTATTTCACATACTGACACACACACACACACACACACACAAACAGAACATTGTTTTCGAATCAGGGCACCTCAAAACGTGTATTTCCGGTGAAAACTCGATATCGAAAATTTGATACGATTGCAAATACTTCCTCCTCTTGCCATTATGATCCATTTTAATTGAACAAAATAAAATATATTTTTAAAAATTTAAAGTTTAGATTTACAAATAACAAAATCAACAATAAGTTCTTCTCAAACATTAAAAAAAATCTAATCCAAAAGACAAAAAGAAACCATTTCAGATAGTTTAAAGATCTGTGTGGGATAATTTAAATTTAAATTTGCTTGTTGGTTTTGACATAGAGTGCCTCTACATAAGGCCGTTCATGTATACAGCAAAAGTCCAGCACTATTTTTATGGCCACCCAACTAAATATGGTAACGTTGCAATTTGAATAGAAAATTTCTTGATTAAATCGTATTAATAAGAATAATAGAATGTTGTGTGAGTGTTTACCACCAGATTTTTTTTTTATACTTTAATACTGTTAATACTGTTGGAAAATTTATATAGTATGTATAAAGATATATTGTTGAAAAGGTGGAAGGGTGTAAATGTGAATTCGCTTCTGTGAACTGTATGTTGGCGCGTGTAGAAGAAGCGGTTCAGATAATATAAAGTATAAATAATAGTGAGAGGCTGTAGGAGTGGTTAGTTGTGCGGTCTGCCTACTGCCCACACAGCCAGTATCTGTGATCGTGGCCCGGGGCACTTTACCCGGACGGGATCACTATAATTTAGAAAGAACAGCCGAGAGCCAGTGCCGCCGTTCGTGGTAGCAGTGCACAGGCCCCCTTCTATACACAACCAAATCATTATTTGGCCTTAATGCGCCCCATCATTTATCTGCCTGTTGTTTCAGTCAAGTAATAAACGCTATATACCTCTTTATCCATGTCTATGGAAAACTAGGTCGCACACTTCTCCCTGTATCTTACTGATGGACACCTTATTAGATTTAACTGGATCCATCATCAGGCAATACATTTATAAAGATATTCATTTAATTTCATAACTTCTATACATACCATATTTGGGCCACCTTCTCTGTAAGAGAAAGTAATAAAAGCCTGGTGTGAAATACTCACATGGACTTTCTCTTGTGCAGTTAATAAACTGACATATTTTCTTTGACCATCAAATTATACTCATTTGCCGTAACATTAATTTGGATGATATAACATTAAATATAAGCTCGGGGTAGATGTACCTAAAAGCAAAGCAGATATTATTTGAATCATTACATTGTTCGTATACTAGAAGACACCGCCAATAATACGAGTAAAATCTTAAATTTAACATCACACATTCCCCCCCCAACCCACTATCAATTTTTTTAAGAAACTGTTTCAAATAAAACTGATTCGTTTAAACCTGTGCAGTTAGTTTAAAGAAAAGCGTTAATCTGATTTTGAAAAAAAAAAATCGGTTAACTGAAAATTGGTTTCTGTGGTTTTGTGAGTAATGTCGAAAAGTGCTTTAACGACTTACTTTAAACCTGGAATACTATCTGCTCAAGTATATATATATTTACGCTCAAAGATAGAAAATGCTCACTGAACGAATAAACAGCTCACAACGCATTGTAGTCACTGTAAAACATCCACATCGTGAAATTCCTGTTATAGCTCTTATGAAAACGCTCACGACGCGTTGTGGCTATCACAGAAAGATCACGCAGCGAAATTCTTGTCGTGGCTATCATGCTATACGACCACAACGCATTGTGGCAATGAAGAAAAACTATGACGCGTTCTAAGCGCTAGTTGGTGTAACCATATCACGACGGATAGGTTGTAACTTGTCGGCTTGAGTAACAACGATGCATTAAAACATCAGTAGAGTTGTTTATTCATTTCTTGTCTGTTTTTGGGGGTTGAACGTATATCAGCGCCAACTATGACCAATAAATAAGAAGTGTTTTATGATAAATTACGTGAATTTCATCTGGAAGTCAGCAAGGCTTTACAATGTGCCACTGCAAAAGATACTGTATTGATAAAAAGTGCAAGTGTTGCACAATGAATATAAAATGCAACTCAAAATGCCACAGTAATAGTTCCTGTTAAAAATAAATAGCAGTCAAACACTTATTTTTCACAACAAAAGTGATTTCTGATACAAGTAATTAATTTAAGTACACTGTTGTTGTTTGAGCGTAACATATATATATATATATTGAAGATTGACGAAGATGGCGCTGCCATACAGTGTATGTTCAACTTCAAGTACTCTCTGTATCGCTAGACCATACTCAACACCTATAACGCCTTGACAACTAATGTTTCGATTGTGTATGTGTTCATCACCAAATGCCTTTTTTGTTAAAAAAAAAAAAATCTGTTGTGAAACACTCGAACGACACATTTTACATATGTGTCGTAACATAAATATGGAGGTGACGGTAGGGATAAGTACCTACCTACAAATCTTAGCAGATAGAGAAGTGATTATTCTTTTTGTAGCATGCATATTCTTTTTGTTGCTGACCGGTGTCGGATTTTCATCCATTGTCAGAGCAAATTCACCATGTTCGTGTAGAGAGTTCCACTTCAATCGCAATTGTTTCTGTTACCAATACACGAATTTGATGACTGTCTGATGATGGATAAAAAAAACCAAAACCGGTCAGGAATACAAGGAATATGTATGCTACGACGGATAAAATAGTAGATGTTATCAAGCATTGCTAACCCATCCACATATTCAGCTTTTTTTTCTTTTTTTTTTTTTTTTTGAAGGGGGCGGCCAATACACTGCGACCCTTTTCGACCCCCTGGGTGCCGCACGCTATTGCCCACAGCACCCGAACAGATGTCCTTCTCTGAACATCCGTTCTACAAAACCTCCATCAGGTTGAGATCCCTGAGGAATCCCAATACATGGCAGGCTCTATAGAGGGTATATCCCCCTCCTCCACCTGGTAGTTACCCAGGTTCTTGAATCTTCTTTGAGTGGCAGCCTCGCAGTCTGTTAGGAGATGTAATGGAGTTTCCTCCAGCTCCCCACAGAATCTGCATGAGCTGTCATTTTCCAAACCCAGCTTCACCAGGTGTCCGTCCTCTAAGTCGGCAATGCCCCGTAAGGAAACCCGAAAGAACGTGGAGCTTGTTCTTGCTCAATTCGATGCAGGCCTCCGATCTCCGTAGGTTATAATTTCCCAAGCAGATCATGGCCTGCCGCAAACCTGGTAGGGAGTACCAGAGTTGAGATCTCCTTGTCTCCTTCTCCTTCCTAAGTTCCTCCAACAGAAACTGGTCGCTGACCCGCACAAAAAGATTTCGGCCCTTGAAGCGGGGGTCGTAAGCGCCTATCTTGGGCCAGGGCGTCGGCCATCTCATTTCCTTCAATGCCAACATGTCCCGGCACCCAACAAAGGGTAACTTTATTCCTCTGGCCTAGGTTATTAAGTTTACCTAGGCATTCCCAGACCATTTTGAGTGCTGATAACTGATGCACTCATGCTCTAAAAGGCTGCTTGACTATCGGAAAGGATTACAATCTCTTGGTTCTTATATTCCCTATCGAGGTTAAATTGTACGCATCTTCCAATAGCGTTCCAATATCTCCGCCTGGAAGATGCTGGGGAAAATTCCCCATGGGTTGGATCCTTGGACCAACCACTCCCGCCTCAATCCCATCGAGGGCCTTAGACCCATCAGTACACCATTTAATGGCATGTTCCTTAATGCCCAACATCAAGTTCCTTGGTGCCCAGTTTCAAAGATAAATTCTTAGTGAAGCTGTATTTCTCTAATCATGCCATCCCTAGAGAGGTGCCAGATAAGAAAGCCCAAAGGTGAGGATAACCACTCGCTTCTCGGCTTTTAGCTAAGATCAAAGTATAGTATCAGCTTCTAATTTATAAATCATATTACATAAGTGTACATAAATCATATGATATATTGAAGTGGTACTTTATAGGAAACCCTAACGTTACACTGTTCCCTCAAAACTCCCAAATAAATCCAGTTTTGCTGGAAAAGTTTTGAAACATAGGTGAATTTATGTACATAATATAAGAAGTTTAAAGAAAATCGTTGGAGCCTTCTTTTTTTGTGGGGGAAAAAAATCACGAAAAACTAAAGATATCACCTAGTAAAGTCGCAATTTCCCCGTTTGGTGGATTTTGTCCCAAAACTTCCGTGTCAGATGCGGTGGTATGGCAGTGGCCTAACTGGAATATTAAATTAAATCACTCTGCAGATTTTGCGATTTTTTGAGATCACACCACACAAACTCACACACACACACACATACAGATCATTTATTAAAAACACTTTTTTTCTTACTCGGGGGGGGGGGTCTTTGAAACATGTATTTCTAATGAAAACTCAATTTGACAAGACCGCAATCCTTGCAGGAGTAAGAGAAAGCAAAAAAATATATAATTTTCTATTGTTTAACTAGCTTCAGGTCTCAGCATTAAGACAATTTTCCATCAGCTAGTATTTATTTAAGCAACATCACTAATTCCATGTTTAATTTCATGACATTTCAACCAACCCTCTACTCATATATTTTTGATGCAGGCTAGTTAAGTCATGTCTTCGATATGGTAGTTAGTGTGAACTTTATTAAACATTTTTTTTACATTTCTTTCTCTAAATGCAGCTCTTAATTGATCAACTTTATTCAAATTTATAATTTTTACTAAATGTTGACTTGTTCAATTTTATATCAATTGAAGAATTTAAATTGAATAAAATGACTTATTTGAAAAAAAAACAAGCATAACCACCCACAAAACCTCTTTAAATGAACTTTCTCAGAAAAAATTTACAAACAAAAGTTATACGTTTCTATATTAATTAGTTACTACAATTAATTTAATGAAAACCATCAATATTTTTATGGAGAAAAATCTTAGAAAAAGTGAAAAAAAAAACTGTTCAAGTAAAAATGCTAATTTATAAATAAGTACTGTATTATTAGGAACTGTTATAGTTAATGCCTTACTTGTAAAAATCCCTTCTGTAATGTAGTGGAATCGTTTATTGTGATTCCTGAGGTATGTAGTAGCTGTCTTGAAGAGGGCGGAAGTTAGTTTAGAGATTTTTTGGAAGGTAGTGCTCGAATTATTAATACGGAATTTATAAAAATAGACTGTATTTGTACAATAATTTAAACGTGGGTGATGGTAACTATTAACAAGAAATACTTAGAAATAAAATAGGAGATAAATAACTAATAATTTCGAATGATTAAAATAAATGAACTAAGATGCACAACTAAGGAGATAAGTATATAATAAAACCTGTATAGGGACGCGGAAACTGCTGCTCGTATAATGATCTTGAAGACGTACTGAAGTATAATCATCCCCTCTTCCAATGGGGCGAAGTTTATATCAGTGTTAGCAACACTCTGACACCAAGACATCCTGTCCTAGTGTGCGACCTTGGTTAGTTCGGTGACCAGCGATTTAGGTCAGTGGCTAGCTTATCGGTGCTTGCTTTGATATGTAAAGTATGACCCTTGGTTTTGTTTGTTTGGCCGTGGCCTTGTCTTGAAGACAGCGGCCGACTAGGCCACTAGTTATAAATTATTCTTTCTTTTTGTTATGTGTTGTGAAGGTTTGACATTGCTATGATCTAGCCATGTCATTACAGTAACCTTAAGGACTGACATAACTCTCAAAATATTATTAGGTTTTTGTTTTTCCTAATAAACTGCATTTTCTTAAAAAAAAGGTCCATTATTTAAAAACTTTATACAATTGATTAGTCCTCCTATATAGTAAATATTATTTTGCTGTTGTGGTGGTTGGTTTCAGCAGAGCTGGAAAGTATCAGAGACATTTTCCGTGGTAGCCTGGCTTCATTTTGTGGTCATCGACCCGGTTTCGGGCGTTCACCCATTTTCAGGATGCGTTTGTCAGACAGTGTGAGTGTATAACAAGTCTGGGATATCACACGTTGACAAACACATCATGAAGATGGCGAAAAGCCCGAACTGGTCGATGACCACAAAATGAAGCAGGCTACTACGGAAAATGTCTCTGATATTATTTTGCTGTTTGAATATTTTGCTGGTCTGAACCAACGCCCACCCCGGGCTGTAATGCTATATGAAGAAGAAGAAGAAGAATCTTTAATATCTTTAATTCCAGATTTCCCCATAAATTAATCAGACTAATTATAATGACTTGGAATAATGACTTAGAATAAGGACGGCAAGGTCCTTATTGGGGTAACTTTAGCCATGATTTTCCCTTATCTGGACGGGTGTGAGGCAACGTAACAACGCCCTCTCCGCTTCACTCTTCAATCTTACCCTTCATAAGGTAGTGTAAAAGCTAAATATTACAGGAAACATTCTCAATAGATACAGGAATCA